>JBCNYH010000022.1:15981060-16012994 GCA_039654325.1 Tandanus tandanus | reverse complement strand
ACACACACACACACACACACACACACACACACACACACACACACACACACACACACACACACACACACACAGCAGTGATACTGACGCTCTTCGTAGCTGCTGGTGGATGAGGAGTGTGTGAGTGCATGCAGCTCCTGGGACAGGACGGACAAGTCTGGTGGGGACACACACTGCTCCGAGTCTGCATCCGGAGATTCCTGCATCATCTCCTCAATCTCCGAGATCACCTACACACACACACACACCCTGACAGGTTTATAATACTGACATAAAACTTGAACACAAACGATTCAACGTGGTAATGTAACACTATACACTCGTTAATATTTGCTACAAATCCAATAATATTCATTACACACTCAACACAGTTATTTATTGGTGTGTCTGTGTGTGCAGTTTTTACCTGTTCTGCAGTAAACAGTGGTTCCTCATTAACGCAGGAGACAATGATGGAGTGAAAATCCATCTGCTCCCTGAGTTCCTCATCATCAGAGAGGTCTAGATTCAGACTGTCCACCTGTACACACACACACACACACACACACACACACACACACACACGCTTTTCATATTTCACTTTCCATATTTGGTCACTGGCTTCCTGTCCCTAGCTGTAATTAGTAGGTAGTCTTCACCTGTTACTGGTAAATATTACACTATAGAGGGCAGGAAGGAAGGACTGACTGTAATGAAAAGAAAGTTGGATAAACTGAGAGAAAGGAGGGAATAGAGGAGGAAGGTATCTAATGCTTTACCTGTTACATGAAGAGAATGTTTACATTGCGGAGCAAAAGACAGGATGAGAAAAGAAGAAAAATGGAAAGAAAGGATGGATGGAGGGTGTTACCGCTTGTTGGACGAGATTGAGTGACGGAACATGCAGAGAACGAGTGTAAGACGTCTTCCAGTCCACAGGCATCACATGCCCATAGTTATCTGTCAGAGCGTTCCATATCCTATAGAGGAAAGGAGAGAGAGAGAGAGAGAGAGAGAGAGAACAGTAAGTTACAGTACAGTAAGTTTTTAACAAAAACATTGTTGCAAGTTTGCACACACACGAGAATCAGCTATCTCACTCCCTCACATCAACTTACACAATAAGTTTTGATCTGACTCCACCCTCCAACGTTCACTTCCTGTTTAAAAACTGCTGATGAAATTCCTTACATAAACAAAATACACCTACAATAACAATTATAACTTATAATTATTTATTATAACGACATGCTATTGCTTCCGTCTATATGAATTCCAGTCTAATGCTCACATTAGGTGACTGCCTAGAGGCATCCAGAGAATATCAGAAGGTCTAACGTAGGTGCAAACATCAGCAGATCAGACCCAGACACAAAGTATAGGAATATCTGATTCATCACCATGTAGCATGAGAAGAACTGGATTCATAAGCATGAGATCAGATCGGTTCCCCACCGTGGGCAAGGTCTTACCCACAAGTGTGCCTCGGACCAGCCAGCAGTATAAACAGGTACCAGTAAACATACTGGGAGGGTAACCTCCGGTGGACTAGCGTCCCATTCCGGAGGAGATGAACTCCTAGTCGCTTCACGCTACAGAACCCGGATTAAACGCCGGCAGTGACGAGCCTCTGATCTCGGGTGTCAAAATCCCAACAGACAGATGAATTGTACAAACACTGAGTTTCTCTGTGGAATTCACCGAGCCCAGATTTAAATGCTTAACTCGACCGGATCAGATCTGGAACCATCAAACATATTTTGTAAGCTAAAGGCAGATTTGTCCATTGCAGGGTCAGACTCATGCACTGACTGAGGGAGATCAGTTTCCTACACTGAACTTGTGAAAACCTCAAACCTTTTCACAGTCTGATTTGGAAAGAGTGGAGCAGGACAAGGTTCAGCCGGACCAGGAAAATACAGAAAGGGTTAAATGTTTACAGAGCTGCAGAAATTAGACAAACCGACACATGACGTCATCAGACTAACTTTTTAAACAAGACGATATCAGAATTACAGTTAAATAACCTAATTATTATCATTATATTAATAATAATAATAATAATAATAATAATAATAATATTAGTAGTAGTATATCATAACTCTGACAGAGTGTATAAATGAGTGTATATTTTTCTCCTCTGTATTTGATATTTGAATTGTTTACATGATTTCAGCTCATTCAAACCAGCCCATGTTTATATCTTACTCGTCCTCTCGAAGTAAACGCTCCTCGGTGATGGGTTTAATATCTAAAATGTTCTCAGGGTCCGTGCAGTTGTTTGTGAAACACAGTCTCAGTTTCTGCTCGAAATCCTGTAACAAATCCTCCGCGGACCCCCAGCTGCTCCTCTCCCCGGCCACAGCGCTCCTCTCCCCGGCCACAGCGCTCTCTTCCTCCGTGTCGGAGCAGAAAGCTGAGAACTCCAGCTCAGGCCGCGAGTCACAGTTTACCGGCTCTGGCGTGTCGTCCGCGGCCGCCGTAAACTCATTAAAGTCCTGCCAGTCTTCATCGCACTGAGCCGGAAGAGCGGCCATGGCTCTCCGCGAGACTCCTGAAAGAGTTTGAGCGGACAAGCCGCTCCTCTCAGCGGCCTAAAGTCACTCCGAGATCCGGTGACGAGAGAACGCTGCACTATTCCGCGTCGCGTGAATTAAACAGCTATTACGTGATGTGCGTCGTGACGTCACATCCCAGTGCGTGGTGACGCTACTACGGAAACAACAAAGGCGAACACCGGAAATGGTCAACAAAGGCGAACACCGGAAATGGTCAAAAAAGGAGGAATAGTGTGTTTATTATTTATTTATTCGTTGTGTGTGTAGTTATCTGAACAGTTTGAATTTTATATCTGTTATCTCTATGTGACTTCATTAGACTGTGTGATATTAACACATAAGTAAATAAAAACGAATGACTATTGTGCACTAAAACTACACCAAAGATAGGAATATCAGTGAAAAAAAGTCGAGTGCGCATGCGTTAACAGGAGTGCAACCTTTTCACTTGCTCCTGCCCTTCCTGTACTTTTAACTCTTTTTTTCTTACTAACTTTTTTCTTGTACTTATTATTATTTTAAACACAATTTCCTCCGAGACCAAAAAAGTATTCTGATTCTGGTTCTGAAGTGTCACTTGGGATCCATGGGTCCATGAAAAGCTGTGACCACACACAGCCCTGCTGCAAGGCTTGGCAATGAAAAAGGGGGCGTGTCCCCAGTTGTCAGACAATATTATTAGCTACATTCACTGATTGATGAATGTTTGAAATAAATCTGAAATTTTATTCCGATCAGGAAAGCCCCAACAGTGCTGGGGTCAATCACTACCCATATTTTTTCAACAAGTGTGATTTACTACACAACACAACATTTTTACATGCTATTTTGTGCATTCGTTATAGAACAAATTTATAGACCCTGAGGTCAATAAATAAAGACAAGGGGTCCATTACTAACCACCAAAATTCACTGTTAAAGTTGAACCAAAACTTCACACAGTCATATATCCCAGCGACCTTGTATTTCTGCCGTTCGAAGACCCAAATGAGTTGATGTTAATGATCAATGGATCATTCGAGTATGTGATAGGAAATTCAAGTGATTTGCAAAGGATTTATGAATTACCAAAAATATGACGCGTACCGACCCAGTCACACCAGGCACGTCACAGGGTTTCCATAGGTCCAGAATGAGCAGAGTGCTCCCAATGGTGTCTGACCAATGATTGTTAGAAAAAAAAACATGGATGGCTCCATGCCTGCCACTCTACATAAATTAAGACAAAATTACTTCACCTTATTGTCAAAATTTGGTTGCATCCAAATGTTTATTTCCATACTAGTAGTATGCAAAAAGCAGTATGACAGATGTCAAATTGCTCAGTGTGCATTTATTAGTAGTCAGACAGTAGACTACCTGGTATCTACTAAACCTGTAGTATGCAATGGTACCACACTACGCTATCATATAATTCATTTGGGTCCCCTGAATAGCTGAGGAATTCCCTCAGGGAAAATAACAGAAAAATTTGGTGGCACGTTTAGTATTTAAATACCAGAATGCATTGCGATTTCTACTCACTTCACTTATGCACAGGTACCCAAAATGATTTCAAAGGTAAATTTGGAAAAAGGATAATGATTATCAAATTATAATTTGCACACACGAGACTTCATTCAGTACAGTTTTTAATTCTATGGAGAGTGTGGTGTAAGTGTTCCCATAACGTCTGACCATTACATCGATATGCTCGAAAACCTTTTAATACCACAAGTAGAACACCTTGAGCTTAAAGAACTCAATGTGTAGTTTCAGTATGATGGAGCTCGAAGATGATTGGACGTGCTGAGGAAAATGTTTCTGGATCGGGTGCTTGTTGCGTGGTGATGTTGGGTAGCTAACCCTTTATTTTGACCTTGCAATTTGAGATTTTTTCTGTGGAGCCAACTTAAATCACAAGCGAATACTCATTGACATCAAACTCTTAAAGCCCTTAGTGATGCTATTCAGCAGATCACCACTGTTTCACCCAACTCATCCAGCCAAGGCAGCCTTAAGAAAATGCCTCCAAGCGTGTAGACAATGACAGCCACCATTTGTAGGATGACATCTTTAGAACATGATGAACAAAAACTTCACTGAATGAAGTTTTGTGTGTGCAAATCATAATTTGATTATCTTGAACAATTATTTTTTTCATTTACCTTTGAAATGTGGAAAGCTTTATTGTGTGACCCTGTACTAATGATTGCATTATTCGCTATCTCACACTGGAAATCAGTAGCATGGCACATGGCATTTTTCAAAACCCTGAAAGCTTTATTGAAAATATGCCTAGCGAACACATCTCCTACACAACAATACAAAACAGTACAGTCACAGGTGAAGTAACAGAGGTAACATGTAAAAGAGTCATTAATTTCCCCAAATGTCTGTCTGTCTCTCTCTCTCTCTCACACACACATACATTCCTACACTCTAATCATCACAATGTAAGGCCTTATGGGAAGCCAAACAGGTCATATGAGAAGTTGCATAACGCTCAGGTGGTATTCAGGTGATGGGGCTTCTCCACCTTCTTTTCTGAGGATTTATGATTGAAAGTTCTTATATTTTTTTCCTCATGTTATTCATCTTAAGAATCTAAATTTCAGCACAGAGGGATGGTTGATCATAGATGGTTTGTAAATGTGCAACTCCTTCACTCCTCGAGCGTGCAGCCACTGCACATATAAAGTTTCATTTGTCATTCATGATTTTAAAGAATGCTTCAGCTTAATGCAGAAATGCATTCTGGGTGTTGTGATAGTCCTTCAAACTGCATCTAACATGCACATCTTTATCCAAGGAGCAGTGGTCAAAAAAGTGACATGTGGGCAGGGTTAAATGGAACATGGGGTGAATTTAAAGTAGCAGCTTATATAATATAGAAGTTGAGATGCTACATCCCAAATTCCATTGCAGATGTCTTCAATGGTGATGGTAAGGTAGAGCCAAAGGTAAAATGGGCATGGCTTAAACAGTCAAACCGAGGTGAAAATACCTCTTATCAAATCCCATTCAAACCCTCTGGGGAAAAACACATCTCCTTCCGGATAGGCTGTAAAACTGTTTAAAGTACAAAACCTTTGTTTTTTTTATTTCTTTAAATGGCACACACAGGAAGAAAAATATCACATCCAAGCCAGACATATTGCCTCGGAGCTTCTCCTTCAGCTCTGCTCACTCCATAGTGCACTTAGAAGTTGTCAAGTAACATTAAGTAAAAATGACATGAATGCAATGAAGCAAAAATTTTTTTAAATAAGAATAAAAACTAAAAAAATCAAATAATAATAATAATTATTTAAATGATAAATGTTAAATCATAAAATTAACAACAAGGAGACAATTTGGCTGGTTATAGTTTAATATGATAATACAGGAATAAAGGATCAACCAAAAAAAAAAAAAAAACTAAACAAAATAAAAATCATAACCCCAAAAATGTAACAAAAATGTAATAAAAACAGAAAAGTGATTACTATCAGTCCATGGTAAATATTGTTTCTTGTCACAAAAAAAGGGCGGGGGGTCTTGAAGCACTAAAGTCGGTGAATAAAAAAACTTTACTGCCTGAAAAATGTCTTTATGTACCTACAGGTAAACACAGCACGCCAACAGCGTAAAAATCCAAACTAACACTTTTCCAATGTTAGAAGTTTCCAGAACGTTGGCGAATTTCACCAATACCAGCGCTTCTGGCAGAAAAATCACTGAAATACGATCGGATATGTAGTGCAAAATGAAAAATTCCCCTTTACACTGCTCCAACACCGGACCGCAAAAAGGGGCAGGGCCTTTCTGTGAAATGCCTTTTTTGGGGCGGGGCTTTGCTGCATAGGTCATACATAAGGAAGCATCCCTCAAACAGTAATAAGCGAAGGGGCGGGGTCACTATGAATCGTGCCTGTTCACTAGAATTGGTGGAGAGGGTGGTGCTGTCCATACATTTTGGGGCAGGGCTGTTGCATAGGTCGTAAATGAGATCATGTTTTAGAGGAAAAGTTAATTTAAATTTGTTTAAAGTGGCTGTTAATTCTTGTTCATCTTATAAAAGGTTTTGAAAGTCTGTAAACGTAAGTCGCTCTGGATAAAAGTGTCTGCCAAATGATGTAAATGTAAATGAGGTGTGGGGGCGGGGCTTTGCAGACCGAGGGATGGCTGAAATCCTTGGGGGCAGGATTTAACTGCATAAGTCATTACTGGGGAAGCGTTCCTGGAACAGGGACAGATTATGACATTTAGGAGAAAGAGCCATTTGGCCAATTGAAATTTGTATGCGGGGTTTTGCTGCATAGATTAAATATGAGAAGGAGGCCGTGGAACATCAGTACAGACTACACAGTAAGTCTAACAGCACTAGATCAGAAGTCAGTGTGGGGGCCTGTAGTGGTCCCGCCCCTCCAAAAGTCACAGCCATTGCTGGTTGGGTGAACTCTCTCATGTGTTTTTACACAGCAGAATGAAAACGTTAAAAATTGGGTTAGCTAAAGCCAGCTCATTCACTCATGACTAAGCTAGCTAGCATAGCGAGTACACAGTTGGCTAAATTCCAGGTGTTCTGTGCTGTCAGCTGGCTAGCATTATTTCTGAACATGAATGAGATTCTGAGGAGCGCTCTGTGATGACGTCACAGAGATCCCCACCACCACCACCACAGTGGGTGTCTCCACCAACAGTCAAAAGGTCACAGTAGATATGGATTATTTGGGCACTTTCATCCCCTCCTCACATGTATGGCTCTTTTAAATTTCTGATTTTTAAGCCATGAAAAAAAATGTCCAAAAACAAACAGCCCTCATTTTCTAGCATTAAAAAAAACAATGTTACAAAAAACGGCCTTTTTCATTATTCCACAGATGAAGGTCTCAGCGGGGCTCAATCGGATAAAAACTATTCCTCCTCTGTCTCTCACACACACACTCTCTCTCTCTCTCTCTCTCTCTCTCTCACACACACACACACACACACACACACCAATAACTTTGACCCCTGGCCCTGTCAGAGCTGAGGGAATCTGCAAAAGGAAAGATGGATGGATGGATGGAGGGATGAGAATGAAAAGAAGGTGTAACCAAATAAACTGCTCAGTTTAGTAATGGTTCAAATAAAAAACAAACAAACAAACAAAAAAAACTAAACAAGAGTGACTGTGTGATGAAGTGAAGAGAAAGTGATTTTTTTACCCCTCCATCTCTCTGTCCCTCCATCTTTCACTTTTCTAATCATCAGAAAATTAGCACATTTGTTGGGTTGCCACGGAGACAGCTTTAGTCGCAGTGACAATTTTGAAGTCTCAAACACACCACACAAACACACACACACATTCACTCACACATGCACACACGCTGGCACAGGTTGATACTCTGTATTGTCTATTCTGCGTTTGTTCTTGACGTGGAATTGATTCTTTAGATATTTTTGATTGTTCCTCCAAAATGGACTTCATCATCAACTGTCCATGTTACTGCAGTTCTCTAGAGAGAGAGAGAGAGAGAGAGAGAATGTTTAAATTAAGTTTAAATTTACAGTTAGGTCTATAAGTACTTGGACAGTGTCAAAGTATAATTTCTTTTGTCTCAGTACATGAAAGCAGTAGTCAGGATGTAACGGAAGTGTCGACCTTCAGCTGTAATTTAAGGGGTTAAACTAAAGCACTGCATTAACCTTTTAGGAATTAAAGCTATTTTTATGCAAATTCCCCCATTTTCACAGGATCAAAAACAATTCATTTCAAATGCATGTTAGTGTACAGAAAACCAATAACACAGCACAAACTGTCCTAATACTTATGATGCCAACTGTACTTCATACAGAGAGAAAAGAGGACAAGTTTTAGTTCATCATTAAACAAAAGCATGCGTTTGTGTGCACAGTGATGTGCATAGTTTTGTGTTTGTGTGCAGCAGTGTGTGTGTTGCATAATGTGTGTCGTGGTATGTATGTCTGCGTGATAGTGTGTGTGTGTGTGTCTGTACTGATGTGTGAATATAATGTGTGAAGTGGTGTGTGTGTTAGAAACAGAGATTTCAGTGTATCTGTTCCAGATGTTAGGTTAGTGTTTAGTATTCTGTGTTCAGAGATCAGGGTTACCGTTGAAAGCGTCCACTTCCTGCGTGTGGAGGATGGGGGCGGGGCCCCACACTCGAACCGTGCCATCATCTGACGCACTGGCCATCAGATTCGGCACACACGGGTTCCAGCTAACGCAGTTCACAGTGCGAGTGTGTCCCGTTAGCTCAGCTAAAGGCACCTCACTACGCTTGTGCCAAATATACACCTTATGGTCTGACACATACACACACAAACAAACACACATAAACCAGTTAGTACCTACCAATAATTAAATTTCCTGTTGTGTGAGTGTGTGATTATTAAAAATGTAAGTACACTGTAGAAAGGCAGGGCTATAAACCACCTGGTAATTAATATGAATCCAGATAAGGTGGTCATTTTGTTAAAAAAATAAATCAATAAAATCAGACTCTCTGAGTTTTTGATTTGTCTATACATGTTGGCTCTTGTCCAGGATTGTGCAGCACGTCGGCACTGTACCTTCACTGCCACTGGCGATGAAGTCCTCATTATAGCCACCGAAGCAGGAGTGTATGGTGTAGAAGCCCTGCGTCACACCTTGATACTTCCTTACCAACACACGGTCCTGCAGGTCCCAGAGATGAACTCCCTGTATCCACACACACACACACACACACACACACACACACACACACACACAGCATCAGCGCTGTTTAAAAAAATAAATAAATAAATAAAATAAAAAAACATTCACAAGCCATATTATCGTCTATCAACGCTCACCTGAGTTGCTACATTTAACAAAGCTAATCGTCCATTCTTAGAAACAGTGAAAGACATAACAGGATGATCCTCCTGAACTCTGCATGAGACAAAACACACAGAACACTTTTTAGTCCATCAAACACTTCTCAGCCTTTTTCTCTATATCTACATGGAACAGGTGTGGTGTTTATGTCCAGGAGAAAATCTCAGCACTTTGTGCCTTTTACAGTATAAAAACATTATGATGATAATTACATGTTTCTGTCGGTCAGGTCCTCAAAGTTGTAGGCACGGATACGTTGGTGTGTATCTGAGGCCAAAACTGTCCGGCCGTCACTCACACACCATAAACACTGAACACGCACTCCTTCCCATGAGTCCACCAGGTTACCGTCCAGATCCTGCAACAGAACGACATTAAACTCTGCAGATACACTCCGAGATACAGACATGAAGACCCACCCAGAGACATATAGAAGGACAATTAAATTTGAACAAAAGCAACTCACGCATTGGTAAAACTGTCCCCGCTGTCCTCCTGTAACGAACCTCTTGCCGTCAGGATTCCAGGCAACGCTTGTCAGACTGTCCTCATGAGACTGGCTCATCTTTGTACGCAGTTCACCTGTCTGAACACCAGGGGGTGACAACACACCGTTAACCCAACACCATACTACAGCACACTCGGAGGACAATTACATGCGCAGGAGCAGTGTAGCACCTTTACAGGCAGAATCACCTGCAACACAGGTAACACACATAGGCGGGTTTACGTGAAGCACAAGTAACAATTAATGATCACCGGGGTGGATTTACCAGAACAGATCATGATCATGGAACACCATGAAAGTTACATTGAGGACAGGTAAGGCTTTAGAAAGTGTATGAATATAATGCCCCTATTAGCAGCGTTACCTGGAGGGAAAATAACTATACAGAACACCAGGAAGGAGAGCCCCTGGGGACAGGTAGGAAAAAAGTCCACCAGGAGGTAGAATTATCCATAAAACATGTTTCTGACCACCTACAAGTGGTGTTACCTGGAAGACTGGTAGGGATATATACTACACCATGTGGAGTTACCTGGAAGAAAGGTAGGGGTATTAATCATGTGGAGGTATCCTGGAAGAGCGGTAAGTGTACTTACCACATGGAGCTGCCTGAAGGACATATCATGTGGAGGACAGACAGGGGTAAACATCATATAAAGTTACCTGAAGGACAGTTTCAGCTATATAGACCCATTTACTGTTGTTTTGATTCACGTTTTCCATGCATACACAGTCGAGAAGGCAGAGAACCAACAAATCACTAAAAGCCGACAAACCCGGCCGTGTTCAGGAGGTTTTATATCATTGACTTTCTGAAGAATCATCAGACTGTTTCATAAATGAACAAATATCACAAGATAAAAAAGAACGGTGATAACACACTCGCTGCACATGTGAGGCGAGGTAAAATTAATTGAGTTTAATGATTAAAAATGATGACCGTGTATGTAGACTGCTGTTACTGGCTGTCACTTAAGCATTCTCATTGGAAAATACAAATCAAAAGAGCGAACTCACCATATGGAATGTATGAATCACTAGTCAGTTTTATTCTCTGGGAAAAACAACTATCGTTAAAGTCCTCCAGGTTTTGTTACGGACACAGGAACCGTTTTAAAAAATAATAATAATTTAACTGGAAAGCACTTGAGTTAGCAAGTAGTGAAATTTAAGGCTCATTCAAGACAGGCTGTTTGAAAGGCTTTTGCCAGTTTAATTTTCTGCTGCTGTCCCTCAGAAATCGGTAAAAACGGATGCTCAGATTTTTAAAATAAGCTTTGTGCCCTCTGAGGCATAACAACTAAGTGGAATTCTGTTTATCACATTGAAACTGCTAGTACTTGAATAACCCCACCAAAAGAAAAAGAAAAAAAAGGCAGAACTTGATGGGCACTGACAGGCACTGAGTTTAACATACCTATTAAGAAACTTTCGCTGCAGAGTTAGTCATATTTGGAAGTTTCCCCACAGGAAACCATTCAACGATCTCTGCTTGAGAGTCGGGTGTCACTTTAATTTCTGCCACTATCCTTCGAAAATCGGTAAAAAAAAAACGGATGCCCTAATTTTAAACAAAAAGCATTGTGCATCCTGAAGCACAACCACTAACTGGCATATTATTTATCTTATTAAAATAATATTGTTTGGTATTCCATGCATGAACTGAATACAAGGATGACTTTCTTCTGTTTTCCAACCGGAAGAATCAGGTTCGTTGGTTCAGCCGACTGGTGACATCACCAATAAATGGGTCTATACTAGATGAAGTTACCTGGAAGACAGGTGGGGTACATACACTATGTGGCATTACCTGGAGGACCGGTAGGGGTATACACACTACGTAGAGTTACTTGGAGGACAGGTAGGGGTCCAAACACTATGTGGAGCTACCTGGAGGACAGGTAATTATATACCACGTGGAGTTACCTGAAGGACAGGTAAGGGTATATACAATAAGTGGAGTTACCTGGAGGACAGGTAAGGGTATATACAATAAGTGGATTTACCTGAAGGACAGGTAAGGGTATATACACTAAGTGGAGTTACCTGGAGGACAGGTAAGGGTATATACACTAAGTGGAGTTACCTGAAGGACAGGTAAAGGTATATACAATAAGTGGAGTTACCTGAAGGACAGGTAAGGGTAAATACACTAAGTGGGGTTACCTGAAGGACAGGTAAGGGTATATACACTAAGTGGAATTACCTGGAGGACAGGTAAGGGTATATACACTAAGTGGAGTTACCTGAAGGACAGGTAAAGGTATATACACTAAGTGGAGTTACCTGAAGGACAGGTAAGGGTATATACACTAAGTGGAGTTACCTGGAGGACAGGTAGAGTTATATACCATGTCGAGTTACCTGGAAGACAGGTAAGGGTATATACGCTAAGTGGAGTTACCTGGAGGACAGGTAAGGGTATATACACTAAGTGGAGGTACCTGAAGGACAGGTAAGGGTATATACACTAAGTGGAGTTACCTGGAGGACAGGTAGGGGTATATACACCAGTTGGAGTTACCTGGAGAAGAGGTGGGTTACATACACTATATCAAGTTGGACAGGTAGAGTTATATACGATGTCGAGTTACCTGGAAGTCAGGTAAGGGAATATACACTAAGTGGAGTTAACTGGAGGACAGGTAGGAGTATATACAATATGTGGAGTTACCAGGAGAAGTGGTTGCAGAATAAAGCCGTGGGATACTGAATTACCTGTACGTTCCAGAGCCAGAGTTCTGAGCAATCGTCTGGGCCGCAGGCAATGAGGTACATGTCATCAGGACTCCAAGCCAGGTAAGATACTCCATATGCGTGACCTTCCAACGTCCTCCACAACTTCAACTGATGTGTGTCCTGTTAAAGTGAAGACAGGAGCACACGATCAGAGCAGATCTTAGTGAAGGCTTATAGAGACTGACAGAACAGGTGAGTACGGACCGGGTCCACCTGCCACACGATCACGGTGGTGTCTTTGGATCCAGTGGCGAGCTTGGTGCCGTCGTTGGAGAACTTGCAGAACCAAACCTCGTTACAGTGTTCGGTCAGAATCTGCTGAGTGTAACATGGCAACTGCTTCCTGAACACCAAAAACATACACACAGGACAGGAAATGAGAAGTAGCAAGCGATGAGGGACCATCTGTATCCCACCACACATACACACTCACCAAACAAAGTCCAACAAAACATCAGCAACATTTTCTCAGTTCTGTCTGACAGATCCTACTGTGTGAAATGCAACAGTTCTTCAGTTCTCTGCCCTCTCCTTTAGTGTGTGTGTGTGTGTGTGTGTGTGTGTGTGTGTGTGTGTGTGTGTGTGTGTGTGTGTGTGTGTGTGTGAGAGAGAGTGTAATTAATGAACCAACTGTGTAAACCATTAGAATTTGAGCCTCAAAAGAAGTTTTTGTACAGTATGTTAAGTATTTTTCAACAACTTGAGATCTGAATTGACATGAATGCAGGTTTTCACCATGACACCTTATATAAAAAAAAACATTTGAACCTTTTAGCTATTGAACTTAAATAAAAGAAGCAAAAACATGTAATCTTTGAATTTATATGTTAGGAATAAGTGTAGGCCAGAGTGCTTATTCCACTTTTCCCCAAAGCCACCCTTATATATAGTTGTAATGAAAGAAGATATTTGTGTGATTGCACCTTAAGGACTTGCACTTGTTCAAACTGAGAAGATGATTGCTTTTCTTTACCGCTGCCTCATTTATCGTCTTTTAAAAAAGGGAAGAAGCCATTGCACTTTATCTCAGGCTGTACACAAAAGTATTACCTGCCGTAATATCACTGACACTACTGGCATCCATCACTAGATAAAATGTGCCTGCCATTTCAGGAGCTCAGTACAACACCAGTAATATCGAGTTAAAACAAATCTAGAACTCAATTTCCATTTATACTCATTTTGTGGGTTTGAATTGCTGTAATTGCATACAGTTATGAAATGATGCATGTCAAAAATATTCACAAATTTAATTGTAAAATTGTTAATACTATTTTATAAGAAAGGGGTAAAAAAAGAATGGGGCAAAAAAAATAAATTTTTTAATAAACATGACGTGGTGCGCTATGTCCTGACACAAAGCAGAGTTACTATAACTTAAAACAGCACATCCCAAAGCATTTTATTATTAATACTACCACAGTTTTTACTAACAATTACAATGTTTTTATTTTTTGTGATTCAAGGTTTGAAGTCTTTGAGGTTGTCTGCAGTTTGTTTCATATTGGACTTGACTAAGGGCTAATAGTATTGCTCATGTTCAGTTTTTTAGCATTAATATTTTAAATACGGTGAAACGAGTTAGGAAAATATGTTCTTTGATGTTAGTCCATGGGCCAGAACCCCAAAATTGGGGCATTTTTTACCATCTCGAGGGACCAGTGCTACAGGTGAAACTCGAAAAATAAGAATATCGTGCATAAGTTCATTTATTTCAGTAACTTAAAAGGTGAAACTAATATATTATATATACTCATTACATGCAAAGTGAAATATTTCAAGCCTGTATTTGTTGTAATTTTGATGATTATGGCTTACAGCTTATGAAAACCCCAAATCCAAAACCTCAGAAAATTTGAATATTACATGAAATCAATAATCAGCCCTCTGAAAAGTATAATCATGCATATGTACTCAGTACTTGGTTTGGGCACCTTTTACATGAATTACTGCCTCAGTGTGGTGTGGCTTGGATGCTATCAGCCTGTGGTACTGCTGAGGTGTTATGGAAGACTAGGATGCTTCAATAGCCGCCTTCAGCTGTTCTGCTTTGTTTGGTCTCATGTCTCTCATCTTTCTCTTGGCAATGCCCCATAGATTTTCTATCGGGTTCAGGTCAGGCGAGTGTGCTGGCCAATCCAGCACAGTAATCCCACAGTCACTGAACCAGGTTTTGGTACTTTTGGCAGAGTGGGCAGGTGCCAAGTCCTGTTGAAAAATGAAGTCAGCATCTCCATAAAGCTTGTCTGCTGAAGGAAGCATGAAGTTCTCTAAAATGTCCTGGCAGACGGCTGCATTGACTCTGGACTTAATAAACTACAGTGGACCAAAGTCCTCTTTTATGATGAGAGCAAATTTTGCATCGCATTTGGAAACCAAGGTCCCAGAGTCTGGAGGAAGAATGGAGATTTTAATATGTTTATATTTTCTTCAAGTAAATAGCTGTGGTTTTAAATATTGTGTAATATTTTAACATGTTTAAAAACACCTGGCAGTGCTACATCTTCAGTACCAGCACCAAACTTGTCTGCCATGAAGCCAAGAGCAGAAAAGACCACAAATCCAGCAACAAAACTAGTAAAGCTGTTGAGCACACACAACCAGATACCATCTCTAGGAGACAGTACAAGCAAGAGTCTAATTAATACAGTCTGGAGTCTAATACAACATAAAATGGACATGACAGTTTTTGCATTTATTCTATCTACTTCTGTAAACTCACCAAGCAGTTGTTTTTGTAAGGACTGTAACTTGCAAGAACAGTTAGGGTACCAGCTCCCAGACTATAGGAAAAGAATAGTGTTCCTGCATCAATCCAAACCTGATTTCATTAAAAATAAATAAATAAAATAATAATTTAAATAAATAAATAATAAATCTGAATCAGAATACTTTGTTGATCCCGGAGATAACTGTGTGAATGAATGAATCTTGTCAGTGATTAAAATCTACAGTATTATCAATATGATAAACAATGGAATGTAAATGTAGTGCAAAATGCAAGTGTATGACAGTGGATGTTTTTGCTATATGGAGGAGTTGTACAGTTTAATGGCCACAGGTAGGAATGATGCGTCTGCAACCCTCAGCCAGCTGCCCCAGCATGCAACAGCATAAAGGATTATGCTGGCCACAAAAGACTCATAAATGCAGTGTTTGGCAGATGTTAAACGACCTTAGCCACCTCAAAAGATAGAGACGGCTCTGGCCCTTTTTGTAAAGTGCGGTAGATTGTAAATAAATAGATATTTACATTTCCATTGTAGCTTTTGTCCTAAAAACTCAGAAATAATTTGAAAGTCATGAATTCATTACCTGTGGGTCTGAGAGACATGAGGGTTGTGGATATTGGTAATACATGATACCACGCAGTTCACCAGGTAAAGTCAGACCTCTTCAGAGCAGCGCTAACATCATTACGTATGGAAAGATGGCTGTAAAATACACTGCCTGAATAATATAATTTTTCTTCTTAACAAAACATATTACGATTAGAATCACATATTACAGTTAGATTAATAACGGTGGCACAGTGGCGTAGTGGTTAGCATGTCTGCCTCGAATGCTGGGTTCAAGTCTCAGCCTTGGGCGTTTTTGTATGGAGTTTGCATGCTTTCCCTGTGCTTGTGTAGGTTTCCTCTGGGTAAATTTTCATCTGGGCTCTTTGAGTGGTACATTTTTTCGACAGTGGCCCATGGACTATGTATATTACATCAGGTTTTATATTACCATCATTAGCAGTACAGTCTAGCTTTAATAGAAAAATGCACTCACCAAAAACACCAATTATATATCAATATCTGTATTTCTATCTTATAAGTAGTAAAACACAAATTAAATAATGCACTAATTGGTGGGAAAATTGGTTGTTAGATTTACATTATGCACCAAATTGGCTACGAACACTAACCAGTGACACTAATTGTCTCTGTTATTTTCTTCCAAGCTTTATTTTTCTATTTAATATCTTTAGACATGTTTGTTGAGTGGTATTTAACAGAGTAGGATTTTTCTCTCATGTTAAACAGTACAGAACTAATTACATGTGTCATAAAACTGGTCTGAGCAATTATTCAAGGCAGTAGGTTGTATTTGTCACTTTACTGCCTCATAATCTAGTTTCCATAAAGTTGCGCTGTAGCTTACATCACCGTGTTGTGTAGTGTGCGTACATAGAAAATTAATACTTGGCTGTTAGTTTGGCGATAGCTAGTGTGGACGTACCTTTACAAATTGAATTACTATCAGCTGATAGAAAATTATTTAAAACTTGCAGATACCAGAACTTAACAGCAATTCTGTGGTATAAATGACACTAAGATTGTACCAGTAAACACATACTTCACATACAACTGAACACTGGTTCTCATGCTCAGAGCCAGGAATTTTTAGTGTTCTGATCTGACTCAGGTTAACACTCACTCACTCACTCACTCATTTGCCAAACCACTCACTCCTACTGGGGTCGTGGGGAGGCCGGAGTCTATCTCAGCCAATACTGGGTGAAGGGCCAACACAGACAACCATTCACACTCACACCTAGGGGCAATCTGGAGCAGCCAATTAGCTTAAAGTGCATGCCTTTGGACTGTGGGGGGGAAACCAGAGTACCCAGCGCAAACCCACACAAGCACGGGGAGAACACATAAACTCCACAGAGTAATGCCTGAGCCTGAGACTCAAACCCAGGACCTTATTGCTGTGAGGCAGCTATGCATACCACTATGCCACCATGCCACCCAGGCTTTTAACGGTAGGGGAAATTTAAAGCATGCAGACATTTATGATGCAAGGATTTGTACCCATCAGTCTCAATCAAATTTTGAGAAAGCTTAAACAAAGTTTATATTATCTGGAAAGAGAGGATGTGGTTACTGCAGTTTTCTCTACACTTAGGTAACTGTTATAAAGCAAAGCTGCATTCACAGCAATAAACTGTGTTAAAGCATTCAACATTCCTAGCAGTTCAACTAATCAAGTAATTTTACACACACAGGGGGTGCATTAAATTGGCTTGATTAATGTCTGAAGAAAAACCAGTAATGCTGTGGTACCTTACTGCCATTGCAGTAATTAAATGTAGGGATGTGCCAGAGCTATTTATGATACTTCACAACCACCCTACCTAATTTAAAGAACACGTAAAGAACAAAAGGTTATACAGGCTTGTATGTGTTGCTCAGTTGCTGGTGATCTATTATGGGGCACTTAATAACTTCCCAACTGCAGACAGCAAGGAACTGGGATGCTGCTCTTAATAATGAATTCTGTTTTCCCATATACTTTATTCATCTGACACAAATTGGCAGATAAATTCCTTCAAAACAAACATGCAGCTGAGAACAAATCTAATTCAGAGCACCATAGTGCAAGTTGGCTTCTCAGATATTTCTTAATTTTAACACACAACAATATGGTCAAGTGTGGACTTGTGAAATCAACAAACCACATACTATGGTGAAGTTTTCTGTGAGGTGATGTTTAAAATAACAGGCTGTTTTCCAGTATCTCTGCACCATGAGGTGAAGCATCTTTTCCTTATCAACTTGAGGAATAATAAAAAAAAAACTAAAAAGGCTTGTGAGAGAATGACTGGCTATACAGTATTTGCTATAATGTAAGTGATAACAGGAACAATAACAATTCACAACATCGAATGTACTGAAGCTATTAATACATAAATAAAAGTAGGATATTGTTCAGTAATTAAACGAAACAACTGGTAAATTGTTATGTGAAAAAACATATGTTATGTGAACTGTGAAAACATAGCACCAAGTCAGATTCTAATTCAAGTGAAAGCCCAGACCAGCTGAAGAGTAATAATATTGCTCCAGGGCCCAATACTGGCAGTCCAGTACTTCCAGTCATTAGCACAAAACTTTAACTGCTGCACTAACAGGCCATTTGAGAGAACTACACAGAAACATGAGAGTGGTTCACAGATACAACCATTATCTCTCCCACTGCATATTCTACTGTTCTTGTTTTTACACTGAGTGATATTATGATAAAAATATTTCTAAAATTAGCCAACCTTTCCCCCACAACTGTTGGATAAGCACAACCAATAATGCCAGGTGTCCTAAATCATTTTAATGACCTGTTTTTAATGAAGCTAAGATCCAGTATATGCCTGTACTGGCTCTACAAAAGCAACCTTAATGCTGTACAGTGAATATATTACATCAGGCTAAAAAGTGGCAGAGCCAGCTTCTGTGTGTCTCATTAACCCTATCACCATTCACACACATGGCATAAGAGATGGCATGATATTAGCGGTGTGCCAATCAGACCATTTGGATCAATCTATCAGTTTAAAGGGGAATGCATGAAATGAATCAAGGAAACAATCATACTGTATATAGATGATTAGCAATTCTAACTGATTATAAATTATTGTTGTTGTTTTTTTAATTAGTATTTTTAAATTATGTCTAAATACTTGCCATACTGTATACAGTGGATATAAAAAGTCTACACACCCTGATCTAAACGCCAGGTTCTGTAAGGTAAACAAAAAACCCAAGATAAATAATTTCAGAACCTTTCCGTTAATATGTCCAATAATCTGTTCAGTTCAATTTAAAAACAAATTGTAATCTTTAAAGGGGGTAAATATGGTTGCATAACCCTGCACACCCCTTTATATTTGAGTATATGGCTGTGCTCAGAATTAACCAATCACATTCAAACTCATGTCTTATAATAGACAGCACACACATTCCATCAATTACAGTGAACCTGATTAACCACAAAGAAGGTCCAGCTGTTGCAGTAGGATTTCCTACCATTGCATTAGTTGCATCCTACACCAAAAACCATGGTCCACAAAGAGCTGACAGAGAATCAGAGAAAGTTCATTGTTGTAAGGTATTAGTCAACAAAGGGTACAAAAGAATTTGCAAGGGATAAGATATACCATAGCATACAGCAAAACAGTCATAAACAGTGGAGAAAATGTGGCGCAATACAAAAAAAACCTGGATGTTCCACCAAAACTGATGAAATTTCAAGAAGAAAACTTGGCAGTCTTTTCTTACCAGGAATAATATTCAAGCCTGGTTGAAAACAACACTGCACATTACCAGAAAAAACATGACACCCATGGAGAAGCATGGTGGTGGCAGCATCGTGGTTTGGTTTTGTTTTTCTTCAGCTGGGACTGGGGCTTTAGTCGAGGTGGAGGGAATTATGAATAGTCCCAAATTCAAGTCAATTTTGTCCCCAAAACTTCTGGTCTTTGCTAAAAAACTGAAGATGAAGAGGAATTTCACTTTTTGACACAACAGAAGTTTTCACCTTTCAAAGCAAAAGTTTTGAAATGACCCAGCCTGAGCCCAGACCTGAATCCAATTAAAAATCTGTGTGGTGACCTGAAGTGGTGGCTTAGTGGTTAAGGCAATGGGTTACTGATTTGAAGGTCAGTGGTTTATTCTTTAGTATCACCGCTGTTGGGCCCTTGAGCAAGGCCGTTAACCCTCAGTTATATAAAAATGATGCCATAAATGTAAATGTAAGAGGACTGTGCACAGGAGATGCCCTTACAATCTGACAGATTTGAATGCTTTTGCAAGGAAGAGTGGGCAAATCCTGCCAAGTCAAGATGTTCCATGTTGAGAGACTCCTACCCAAAAAGACTGAATGCGGTCATAAAACAAAAGGTACTTCAACAAAATATTCGTTTAAGGGCGTGCATATTTATGCAACAAGATTATAGTTGTTCCACGACGATTAAAGGATTTCAATTTGTTTTCAGTTGAATTGTGTTAAACATTCTGAAATTCTTTGTTTTGGTCTCAGCACAAAAACCTGACATATTAACAAGGGTGTGAAGACTTTTTATGTTCATGGTATATATTGTGTTTATTCATTCGACAGACTGTAAAATAAAGTAGGATATTTGTCATTAAAAATCTTATATTACGTGTGGTGTAATGTCTGTACTGGCGTTCATCTGTACCAGCGTCATTTTCACAAAACACACACAGACACAAAAACACATGCACTCATTCACTCACTGACTGCTGCTTTGAGACAGCATTTTCTGGCTGATTCTATCCAGGTTAAAGGGTATGTGTCCAGTATAGTGGAGAACACATGATTCAAAAACCTGTTTAAATTCTGACACATCCCTCTTGAGGATTATATCACCATGGTTGCCAGTGTCAAAGACTATTATTTAAAAAATGTTTAAAAAATAAGCGTGGTGGGGGCCGCACAGTGACCTCCTCTTCACAGCAAGAAGGTCCTGGGTTCGAATTCATTTCTGTATGGAGTTTGCATGTTCTCCTCGTGCTTGTGTGGGTTTCCTCTGGGTACTCCAGTTTCCTCCCACAGTCCATGCACAGTAGGCTGATTGGCGGTTCCAATCACCCCTAGGTGTGAGAGTGAGAGTGAATGGTTCTGAGTGTGCGCCCTGCAAAGGCCGGGTGAGCTGTTTAGAGTGTACCCCGCCTTCGCCCAGAGTCGGCTGAGATGGGCGCTAGCCTCTTCGCGACACTAATTAGGATTAAGCGGCTTTGAAAATGAATGAATAAATGTGGTGCCTGAACTGTTTGGGCTTTTTAGATCTTTGTGTGTTGGGGTGGAATTTTGTGAGACCTACTGTAGCATCTCTGCTCTTCAGTGAAAGCTTGGCCAGAGAGTGTTTAATTAGCCATGGTTAAATTTGTTTCATCCTATTTCACAGCTTTTGTTTCATTATGTAATCCTGAAAGACTGAATAAAGCTCAAACTCTTATTTTCCATTATTGTAAAATAATGAGATTGTTATGAAAATGGAAATCTACGGTACATTTGAGTTGCATTTTTTTAAGACACTGTTTTGTCAAATATAAGTTTTGCATATCAATACAGACCTACTGATAACACCTCTCATATACTGCATTTCCCAGGTGAGGTACAGAGCACAGCTGGGAATGACACAGCTTGCTGTGGGGAAGATGCTGGCAGTATGGCTGCTAGCTTTTCTCCTCTACGGTCCAGCCATTATCTTCTGGGAGGATGTAGCTGGCGAGAGCATCGTTCCTGCTGATGAGTGTTTTGCTGAGTTCTACTGCACATGGTACTTCCTGCTTAGTGCCTCTACCTTTGAGTTTTTCTCACCTTTCATCTCGGTGACCTTCTTCAACCTCAGCATCTACCTCAACATCCAGCAACGGAACAAGAGCCGCGCAGCTCACAGATGTGCAGAGAAGGAAGACGGCTGGAGGGTGGTGGACGGTGGTGCGTCTCCCTCATCCGCAGTCTTCTTTGTCAGGACACGCAAAGTCTCTTCCAGTGAACCAGCAGCTGTTTCAGCAGTGATCGATGAAGACATGGACATTTCTCCATCCTCCAGTAGAGACCCCAGTTGCAGCCACTCAGTGTCTCTCTCTCTGCAGAAGGTCAATAAGAAGAAAGGAGCATTGAACTGCTGGTTAAAGACACGAATGATCCAGTCACAGGCACCCTTGAGGAATGGGGAGCATTCACGTCTCTCACGGGACAAGAAGATTGCCAAATCTTTGGCAGTAATAGTGTGTGTTTTCGGCGTGTGCTGGGCTCCGTACACCTTGCTCATGATTATTCGAGCAGCCTGTAGTGGAACATGTATAGAACATCACTGGTACGAAGTCACATTCTGGCTTCTCTGGCTTAATTCTGCCATCAACCCTTTCCTGTACCCATTGTGTCACAGCAGTTTTCGCAGAGCCTTCACTAAGATCCTTTGCCCCAAACGGCAATCTGTCGGGCCACACGAGGACACCCAGTCCTGCCAGTGACAGAGGACAAGATTTCACACAGTCTGCTACAGTCCATGGGATTGTGTGTGGCTGTTGCAGGTGCAGCCTGTGAAATACTTAAGAGAGCTAAAGTGTGTGCTGTAAAAACTTTTCCATTTTGGATTGCATGTTACAGTTTTTCAGAATTTCACACTGAGCATGAAAGACATCTCTGTCATTAGAAAAACTTTCTAACAGTTGGAAAGGAATAGTGTTAAAAGTAATGCATGAGTCTGTTCCACCATCCTCTTCATTATCTTTTATAACAAAGATGTGCATTCACTGCGACCGAGCTTAGAGTATAACGTAAAGGGATGCAGAGAAAAAATTTTTTTTGGAGCCTTTCTTTGCATGCGTTTGCAGCGCTCTAAACGTAGTCTGGTGTTTTTGCAGAATGTGAGACAAATTGGTGTCAGTTTTGTCATTTCTAAAGAATGTGACTCGTGTTTTCACAGGTTTGATTTATAATGTGAATGGACAGCAGCAGTTGAGCAAATGTTCTGTTGTTTTGATCTGTCATTTTAACAAATAATAACAAATGGACTCTCAATTCCAGCATGTGTGGATGTCTGGACTCACACATGGTGTGTGATTGTCTTGTTGGCACTTAAATAATGAATTGTGACTTAGTTTAAAAAAAAAAAAAAGAAAGAAAGAAAACCTACAGTGAAGTTT
Source organism: Tandanus tandanus (assembly GCA_039654325.1). NCBI lineage: Eukaryota > Metazoa > Chordata > Actinopteri > Siluriformes > Plotosidae > Tandanus > Tandanus tandanus. The sequence continues at coordinate 15,989,942 of JBCNYH010000022.1, read as the reverse complement.
TTTTGGAAAGTCGTGTAAACTGTGATTTTTTTTTTAATGTACAGAGATACATCTCCTCTAATCCTCAACTTCTTGTTTCTGTGAATAAACTTGACATTTATGAACATTTTAAAATGCCATCCAGAGAAAAACGCAATACAGATGTCAATTATACGCAATCAGTCCTAACATCGTTCTTAGTGTTCCCTGAAACAACGACTACATCCTTATTCAACTATAACAGACACAATTTCCTTCAATGTTGGTGAACAGAATGTCTCAGTAATGTTATTCCGTTCACCCTTGTCTTTAACAGAAATCAGATTGAGTCCAAAATTGTAATAATGACTCTCTCTGTATGTATCGCACAGCGATACTGTGAACAGCGGCATTCCACTCTGCACGCTTGTAACTAAAAGCAACACTGGGGAAAATAGTTATCTGAAAAAATTATTTGGGAAAATAATTATTTTTCCCACTTACAAAGAAATAAACAGTCAATAATTTTTATGGTAGGTTTATTTTAACAGAGAGAGACAGAGTATCAACAAAAAATTCCAGAAGTTATAAATTAATATTATTAGTATTCAATCCCAAAGCAGCACAGGGGTCAGATGTTTCTTCTAGTTGGTCATCATGGTTGCACACATCTCAGGTGTGGGATTTTGGTCCATTCCTCTTCACAGATCCTCTGCAAATTATTATTTTAATTCTGCCACTTGCCAACTCAAAACTTCAGCTCCCTCCACAGATTTTCTATAGGATTAAAGTCGTGAGACTGGCAGGGCCACTCAATGACCTAATGTGCTTCTTCTAAAGCAACTCCTTGGTTGCCTTGGCTGCACGCTTTGGGTCATTGTCATTCTGGAAGTCCCATCCACGACCCGTGTCCAATGTTCTAGCTGAGGGACAGAGATTTTCCTTAAAAATTTGACATTACATGGCTCGGTCCAACATCCATTCAGTGTGATGAAGTCATCCTGCGCCCTTAGCAGAGAAATAACCCCAAAGTATAATGTTTCCACTTGGACTGTGGGGATGGTGTTCTTGGGGCCATAGTCGGCATTTCTCTCCCTCCAAACACTGCGAGATGAGTTGATGCCAAAGAGCTCAATTTTGGTGTCATCCAACCACGTCATGTTCTTCCAAGCCTTCTCTGAATCATTCAGGTGTTCACTGGCAAACGGCTTGAGCAGGGTGACCTTGAGGACACTCCAGGATTTCAATCCTTTATGGCGTACTGTATCAGCAATGGTTTTCTTAATGGCTTTGGTCCCAACTGCCTTGAGCTCATTAACAAGCTCCTTTAATGTAGTTCTGGGCTGATTCCTCACCTTTCTCACGATAATAGTTACCCCATGACGTGAAATCTTACATGGAGCTCCAGACTAAGGGCGATTTTATAGTTATTTTGTATTTCTTCCATATTTAAATAATTGTACCAACAGTTGCCTCCTAGCCAAGCTTGTTGCTGATGGTCTTGTAGCCCATTCCAGCCTTGTGCAGGTGTATCTTCTTGTCCCTTCTCTACTTTGACAGCTCTTTGGTCTTACCCGTGGTGGTGAAGTTAAACTGGAAGAGACCTTCTGTCTCGTTATGTTTATATAACACGAGTCCACAGAATCAGTCTCTTTCACTCCAATCTCTCCACACCATGGACACGACCTTCTGTCTTTCTGTCTCGTTATCAGTGTATAATAAGACTTCATGTGCACCAACATTGCAATTTATAACCATTATAGTGTTTTTCTTGATTTTTTGTTAGCATTCTCTCTCATATAAAATCCTACCATTAAAATTATGGACCATTCATTTCTTTGTGAGCCAAACTTACAAAATCAGCAGGGGCTTAAATAACACCCCCCACCCACTGTATTTTCAAGATAAAGAGAGCACTACTGTCTTAAAAGCTCAATTCTAAGCACAAGTAAATTAAAAAAATAATCAGAAGCACAGTCTACGAACCCAAGGCCTGTTAAACAGCCATTTCTACATTTTAATGCTGTGTTAAAGAAATCAGCAAATGTAAGCAGAATGAGGTAAAAACGTAATGGGAAAGGGGTTAATATAAAACACCTTGTTTTTCCTGGATTTAAAAAGTATTTGGATTGATTAATCATTCTGTGGATTTTTTTCTGGAGAGAGTTTGTTGTATCAGTATTCACATGGTACAAAGCCCAGTAAAGTACAGAGGTATTGGAAATATCTTTTATATGAGGACAGTATTAACTTGGCCAGATTTCAGAATAGTTCTCAGTGTAGAGTCTGGTGAAATAAGAAAGGACGTGAAAAATAATCAAAACCTTCACCAACATGATTATTTTAGCCACAACAGCATGTTAAGAGCTGTGCCATAATTTCAACATGCACTTTTACTTATTGACTGACAGTGATGCAGGCCCACTACTAATCTTACCTATCTTTCAAATGGATCCAGAAAACAAACCTAGGTGGGGCATCTCTCTACAGCCACCATTAAAAAGCTGGGAGCAGGTTAGATGCAACAGGCTTTCACTGTAGTCTCCTCTGCAATTTAATACGTGGCAGAACGATCCAGGGCCCGGGGGCAAAGCCACTGAGGAAGGCAGGTGCAAACTCATTTAAGACTGTTCTCTCATGCATGCTGCAGCTCCGTTAGCCTGAAAGTGTAGTGAACAATGGTACATGCTCATACACACATCGTCCTCCACAGAGCAGCTGATAATGCTCTTATCACTGGTTTGAAGTTTATAAAGAACCCAAGCATGAAATTAATTCACTTCCAATTAATCCTTAGACCTCTTCAGCTGATCTGTTTAAAGATGGTGGGCTTTTAACAACACATTAAAACTAGGGATGTGTCGATAAAGGATTTTAGAACCTGTACAAAGCTAATAATACTCATCAGTACTGTAGTTCTTCCTCTTTATATTTTCACAGAGCGGTTTGCACACTGCTTTGATTTGACTGCCCTTCGTAATCATGAAACACACCCAGATTACCATCCTTTCGTGTTATATGTTGGTTAGTTATACAAATTATATCACGCATAGATCACAGTGTCTCCTGGTACTGGAGCATCTTTATGAATACATACTGCTGCATCCATATTATAAATCTGTTCTGGGCTTTTATACCTTCACCGCTAGTAAACAAAACAATGAAGATCAAGTTAACGCTGAGTTTTGTCTGTACACACAGCAGACTAAAGCAGGCAGTGGGTGAAAACGGTGATAGCAGTTGGTCAGTGGGTGTAGACTGTACATTTGCAGTGATGTGACAAAAGCAAGACAATAAATGATCCTCTGCTCCGAATGCTGCCACAGCTGCTTTTCTGGGTTTTTCAAAAACATTTTTAGTCTTGCTTTGAACAAGTATAGAAAGAGGGGTAAAAAGCAAGGTGGAAACATAGCTGTACATATCAAAACAGACCACAAGACGTTCTAAGCCCAGAACCCAAACGCTGAATGATTTGGTAACAAACTGATTATAATGTGGGGAAAAACAGATTCGGCAACATGAATGATGAAGCTGAACAATGTTCAATTCCACCGAGACTCAGAGACTGGGAGTCGTACCTGCCAAGATATTCCAAAAGGAAAGCCAGGCGGCAAGCATCCACTGGCAGCTGGTCAGAGCACATGAACAGAATTCAAATGGCCATGATGAAGCTCAGATGTAATATGTATGACTCCAAACGATTATTGTGCACAAGGCACAAGTATGAAAGAAAAAGTTCCAGAGCTATAATGAGTCTGATTTGGCCAGTAGACAGTGGAAAGGAAATAAAACAAAAACGTGGAGTCTGATGACAAACCAGTTTAGAGCGACTAGTGAGAGACTGGTTTTAGAAGAAACATTCTTAAAGCAAAGCCTGCACCACTGCAAGAATCTTCAGTTCCTCATGATAAAAGATTCATTCGGATGTGATAAAATTGGCTAAATAAATCACCACTGCAGTCTTTGGAAAACTGTTGCTTTAACAAGATGATATTCATATCACGAACACGCAATCAATTTCCACTGTATAAACAAGCACACACATGCACACACAAATACAAATTAAGAGGTATCTATGATGTGTTCATCCTGAGAGAATTACTGCCGATTTCCCTTCATTAATACCTGAGAGAAATAACTTCCTGAAACACAAAACTCCCTCTCGCTGATAATCTGTGCTACTGATAACTTGTCATGAATTTTTCAGAATATCCTCACTGCCTGTGATGAGTTTCTGCTTGTCGTTTGTAGACGATAAAACTTCTTATACTGGAAGGACAAACGAAAAGCACAGCTTTGCATGCGTACTTATTCGAGAATCTTAAAATTCTATTCTGCACATGAACATTTGCCAAACTGAGTCTTCAGTACAGCACTGTGATATTAATATTAATAAACCCGTGATGTGGAAAAAATTATCACTAATGCTTATACATTAACATGAATGAAGGGATTTTTATAACTAGATACAAATACAAAATAGAAGGACCACATTTTGGGGTCAAAGCTCCACAGGTCAGTTGGTTGAGAGAAGAAGTGAACATCAGGACTGAGACATGCAATATTTCCCCAAGAACTACTCTCGAGTGGGAGGATTTTATGTTCATACAGGTGCGAGCAAGACCACATTTATGAACACAAACTTGATGCATCAACAGCGTTTATCTTTATAACTGCCTGATCAGGGGTGCATTAAGATACTACTTTATATATTCATAGAGTGCTGACTCAAGTCATTAGAAAATGTTGCAAGCATGTGCGCGCACACACACACACACCAAAAAAATAAACAAATAAATAAATAAAATTAAAAGAAAAGAAAAAGGGGGACAATCTGACAATACTATGCAAAACATTTATTGTATTTATGCATACAAAACAAATCAAATCACACAAGTAAAAGGGTGTGAGACATTTGGCCTGCTTGCTCTGTGTTCATTCCTCACGACAGAGACGCTTCCCTCCCATCCTATCAATAGTCAATTAAAATTTCACTTCTTTCACATATTAAAAGGCTCAAAATTTTAACCAGTGGGTCTGTAATACATTACTGCTGTTTCAGATCGGTTCTACAGTAGACTACTGTATTTAATATCCTGCAGTGCTGTGCAGAAAACACAGGAATTGCTTGTCATCTGTTACATATCACAGTCATGCCCAATAAAACCTGAAGGAATTAAAACCTGTAACCAACAGTGTTTAATTCTTAAACAAAAAAACAAAACAAAATAAAAATAAAAACAAACAAAAAAACACCTCAGATTACTATTCACAGATTTGGAGTGTTTAAAAAAATAATAATAAAGTGTTGATTTTATTAGTTCAGAGAACTTGTAACAAATGCATACAAGTTCACCCATTCTAATGAAATCTGTACAGTGACTACTAAGTGTTCTTAGCGCATGATTGCGGGATCAATTTAAAAAGGTTAAAAAAATAATAATAAACACCCACAATTTAAAATAAAAATGTAAACCTGATTTCCAAAGTCCCATCAACATGATTTAAAATGCAAAGCACTCTACTGACCAGACTAATAATAATTAAAAAAAAACAGCTGCCCAGGCCAATATTAGAATGACAAAAGGTTGCATCTGATATCACCTGTGGCTAATAATTTACACCATGGTTAATAATTCATTTTGCTTTCAAATGCATATGAAGTACACCTCGGCACTGCTGGGATTTCCTGCGGTGCATGCTGGGAGACGGGGAGAATAAATTCAGGTTTTTAACTATCCCAAGAAATCAGCTTTGCACACCTTTCATAAAATTGCATTTTTATGATTTTTTGTTTTTTTACTTGCGGTTAATTTTAGACTCCCTCACCGCTGCAGTGCACAACAGGAACCTAAAGCTGGTGCTTAATTCATTTGCAGCCCCAGACCCGAGGATTAAAACTGTAGAAAAATATTGACTGTGTACTAATTGTCTGAAAAATTGTCATTTTAACATTTACAATAAAGAAAAAAAAAATTATATATATATATATAACTAAGAGCTTTTACAAATCATAATGTAGAACAGCTGCATTTGAATGAACAGGGTGGAAGAGTACTAATCTTTATTATCACAATATTTGGCAGTGGCTTAAAATCTACATTATACCTGATGCAATGTCAAAAATTTAATCATAGTGGGAAAGACGTTTGTATTATGCCACGAGTTTTGACTGATCAAATCTGACTGGTCAGACAGCGTTCATTTATTTTCTCTAGCAGAAGCTATGACAGCAGCCTCAGCTGTAATTCTAATTTTTATACTGTGCTCGTTCTAATTTGTTAAGAGTATATTGTCGATGACAATCCATTTAACACAGATTTGAATGGCAGACATGCCACGAACAGATTTACAATCTAAAAAAAAAAAAAAAAAGATATAATCAATGATAGAAAGTTTTGGACAAGATGTTTTATAACATCTATGGAAGGAGTCTCCAATGTCAGGACTTTGTAAAAATAAGTTGCCTGCCATGGGACAGAGGAGTTTATACCTCTTGATTTTGTTTTATGAGGAATAAAAACACTTAAGGGTGTGCTGATTTAGAAAAATTATCCTTTTTCATAACCGCACATCATATTGTATTTTATATACACGTAAACATTTCCTTGGTAATCATTGTGAACTGGAGTGCATATTACAGTTAAAATGTACTCTGGATGTCATGATCAACACTCAGCTCAATATTATCAACGGAGTACTTTTTGATCATTTCTCTCAGCCATTGGCTCCACTTCGGCTGTAATGTTCTGAATCAAACATCTTTGGTCTGTTCTCATCAGTAGTGCGCCTGAGGCCGGAGTCCTACCGAGGTTCCTGATTTATGACAGGACATAAGCACATTATTTTACATGACTGCAAAACGATGATTTAGAAAAACTAGGCTAGGGGCGACTGGTATTCTTTAAAGACATCCAGTATGTATAACATCAGGGAGATTCTTAAATGCCTTAACATTCAATGATTCACTTTCTATGATTAGTGAGACTTAATGTTGCTCTTAATTCTATAGGGGCAAAACACTGCAAACAGGTATCAGGCTTATTACAGACATAACGACTAATCTCCCATCATTCCTTTTCCACCCTGTTTATCTGTACGACAATGCACCAAACAAACATATGCAAGCTAGGTGGCAGCTGTCAGTTTCAACATACAGTAATCTACATAACGAGTCAAAGCAAAGTATCTCGATACATTTCATCCTGCCTAAACAACCATCTGGTGACACTCATTACTGCATCACCACACAAATCATTTACCTTCAACTACACTTAAAAAGAAAAACACAAAAAACCTTAAGTCCTTTCCTGCTCTTATATTATGAAAACCTCTAATACAGAGAGGTGAGCCGTGAATTTGGAAGCTGTCCTTCGTCCATTCACTTCTTATCAAAAAGACAAAAATTAAAAATTAAAATAAAATAAAAAAAGAAAGAAAAACGTTTTGATACATTGCAATTAAAAAGTTCTTTCATACAGTTCATGGTTACCTGGCTTTAAAAAAACAAGGTCTGTAAAAACTGTATGCCAGTGACACTCTGGCAGAAGGAGAAAGAAAAAATTAGGGATTTGTAGTTTTAAGAATATAAAAATTAGTGGCTCTGAGGGACCAATCGGGGGAATTACCCAGGTGAACCAAGCTCCCTCACATGACAGCACATTCTCTGGATCGGGTCTTCGGATCACCCTGAAAAAGAAAGTCTTCAAAATGACCAAACTGCACAGTCAAGAAACTAACATATGATATGGTATATGATGTTAAATGGTAACATGATATAATATGATAAACACTGAGATGGGTGGCACATAAATCCCGCTCACCTGCTGATGAAATAGATCCTCATTTCCAAAATCTCCATTCTCATCATCTCCGTTCTCCATCTCTACCACACTTTTGGTAACCATTCGCTTTGCCACCTCCTGCAAAACCAACATGTTAATTCATGGCACTTCCCAACATAATCATTTCTCTCTGAATTCAAATGAACCAAGGCTGTAAATAGGTTGGCAAAAATCCATCATTCCTTTTTCAAGAGAATGTATAATGTCAATCTTCAGTCTGAAGCACAGATACAAGCCACGGCCATGAATACAAGCAGGGGAGACAGAAGACGACTTCTTTTAAAAGTCAATCATCATTACCTCCACCAAGGGGGGAGGTTAAGATTGGCTGTGCGTGTCTGTCTGAGAGTGTGTCTCATTTTAGCATGATAACTTGATACCTAATGGACCGATTTCCATGACATTTTAACCAAATGTGGGTCTTGGGACAATGAAGAACTGATAAATTTTGGGTGTGATCCAAAATGGTTTTGAAGAATTTTTTAAACATTGCTTCAACCTTTAGGGTCCGGGGTATAATTGGCCATTTTTGACTACTTTTGATTTTACCTTTATATTTTACCTTAAAAAACTGTTTACCTTGCATTGTTTGGTGTCATTGTTTTTCAGCACAACCTCACCTGTGTGACTGTACAGTTAATTTTTTATTTTGACTGTATTAACACATTGGACCTAAAATAATGCAAAAAAACACAAAATGCAAGTAGAAAAGTCTTTTTTTTTTACTGTGAAAAACACTAACATTTTTAACAAATCATTTTTATAAAATGCAAATATAAATTGTAAATGAAAAAATTATGTACAAATTTAGCACTGACATTTCCAGGGTATGTTACTCCTACTGTTGCCACTTGATGTTAGCGTTTACCTCCATTGGGTTTTTTTATGCTGACATCACGCCGTGTAAACTGCCATCGCAGGAAGTTAAATTAAAGGACATGTCTTAATTAACAATGCAAAATCATGTAAATTGTTTGGTTGGCGTATATAAATACATCCACGACTTTTTTTGACCAATACACACTGTGGTTTTTAAAGCCAGCTGAGAAACTTCAGTGTTTTCCGAACATTCCCGAGTAC
>JBCNYH010000022.1:15955514-15967286 GCA_039654325.1 Tandanus tandanus | reverse complement strand
ACTGTTATACATTTACATTTTGCACTACATTTATATTCTACTGTTTATCATATTGATAATACTGTACATATTACTAACCGACAGGATTCATTCTGTATCTGTGTATATAGATATTATTAACTTCTAATTTTAAACTTGCCTACATATATTGTGTATATACATACATATACATATATATATATGTAATTTTTCTTATTGAGACTTTTATCATTATCTTTTTCTTTTCTTGGTATGGAGCAACTGTGTGCACACAATTTCCTCCGGGATCAATAAAGGATTCTGATTCTGATTAAAGAGCATGACCAGAGCTACTTAGGCATGTACACTTTTATGGGTCTGTCACCAATATTTCTTACCCTAACAGGCCATCGAAATGTCCACAGGCATTTTACACGTTTAGATATGTTTGGGTTTTTTTTTTTTTTGAGTATTTAGACCAATCATTAATGAATTTGTTAAAGTTTTCACGTATACTGTACATGTTTACTATAAGAACATACTACATTTCCTAATCTTGTTGCAGCTGATGGGCTGCTTTAAATAAGCTTAAGTTGGCCAATAAAGTAAATAACAGGGCCAAAAATCACTTCTGACATGCCTTTATTCAAGGACCCACCACAGAAATACTATTGGTCATTGGATGACACGGTTTTTCTACTTTCTACATTAAAAAATATTGAATTCCAGTTAGCAAAACATAATTTTTCAAATTCAGACCCTGGTAGGGTGATTTTCACGAGCCTTACCCATATATATATATATATATATACACACACTGTACCAGTCAAAAGTTTGGAAACACTTTCTTGTTCGGTCAGAACGAGTGGGTGTGTCCTGACCTTTGACTCTGTACGTTAGAGCTGTTGCTATAACCACCCCATCCCCCACCCCCCACCCCCCAAAAAAACCCCCAAAACATTTATATATTTTTATCAGACTAATTTAACTATCGCCTTTACAGCTGAACATCTACCCCTATTATCAGCATGAAACTGTGGTGTTGGCAGGACAAATGAATAAAGAATCAGTTATATTGTTATCAGGATGTTTTAGAGAGCGACTCATAAACCACACCATGAAACGGGTAGGGAACAAACACTAACAGTAACATCAGACAGGATCTATTTCTGATCTCTCCCGTGCCTGCCATTCCTTAGGGACATGCTTACTGAGAGGGATACTTACATGTCGAATATAGAAGCACGGCATTATTAGGGCCTATTAACTGTGCAAAGTGAATTTTATCTACAGTTTTAGCTTATTTTTAGCGCTGTTACAGCACATAACATATCAGCACAGCCGCTAAAGGCCAGCGCGCGCGCACATAGTGCAAAGAAAGCAAAGTTAACCGGCGTGAATCAGCTGATTACGGTGGCCCGGAGGTGTCACGGCACAACCAGCGGTACCACGGCACACTCACCAGTTCCACGGCACAAACGCCGATTCCACGGCACAAAACCGTCAAAACCCATTTCGGAAGTCGGCATTTCACGGCGGAAGTCAAAATGGACCAACATGGCTATAGGGGGGCGGATTTTAAAATATGTAAATAACCACTAACTGGAGGGGGACATCCACTACATGTCGTTAAGCTGTAGGTTTTGTTTGATGATTCTGTTGTGGTTTATCCGAGATAACTTCTCCAGGGATCTGACACGACAAGGAAATGCACGCTGCGTTCACCTTAATTATAGCGTTGTCAAGCTGTGGCTTCACCGTTAGTGATGGTTGCTAGGCTCGTGACGCGACAAGTACCCGGATGCAGGAATTGCACTATTACACGCGAGCGTTTAGTCAGTGCTGCACTGTACTGATTCACAGCAGATTCCACAAAACATGTCGAAAGGTCATAAACTTATAACAAATACTAAATGTTCAGATATTCACCTGGCCTAAAGAAGCAATTTCATTGATAATCAGCACAATTTTAATCTGCTGACATAATTGCAAAAAGGTTTTCTAATTATCAATTTCAGTGGTGGCCCGGTGGTAGGGGGCTGGATTGCTAATCGCAAGGTCGGGGGTTCGAGCCCCACTATCAACGGGATGTCACTGCTGTCCCCCCAGTGCAGCTAACTGGGTTATTAAAGGCAGGCCACGTCTCTCGCTGTCTGTGGTAAGAGGCATGTAAAAGAACCGTTGCCGATTTTCGCCAAGAGTAGGCTGCATAGCCGTCAGCGTGTTTCTGCCCTGCGATGGCCTGGCGAGCTGTCCAGGGTGTACTCTGCCCTCGCCCAGAGTTGGCTGAGATGGGCGCCAGCCTCCCCTCGACCCTAATTAGGATCAAGCAGTTCAGAAAATGAATGAATGAATGTTAAACTTTGATTAGCTAACACAATGTGCAATTGGAAGACAAGTATGATAGTTGCGGGGAGACTAGCGTCCATCTCAGCTAACTCTGGGCAAAGGCGGGGACACCCTGAAACAACTCGCCAGACCATAGCAGGGCCAATACACATACAAACTTTCACACTCACTGTCACACCAAAGGGCAACTTGGACCTGCCAGTCGGCCTACTGTGCATGTTTTTGGACTGTGGGAAAAAACCCATGCAGGCACGTTGGAGAACATGTAAACTTCACACAGAAACGCCCCAAACCTGGGAATCGAACCTAGGATTTTCATGTGGTGAGGCAAACATGCTAACCACTGCACCACCATGCTGCCTTTGCACATGTCTATATATGTAGAATTTGTAACAACAGTGTATATTATATACTGTATTTACCATACACACTGCGATGGCCTGGTGAGCTGTCCAGGGTGTACTCTGCCCTCGCCCAGAGTCGGCTGGGATGGGCACCAGCCTCCCCGTGACCCTCATTAGGATTAAGCGGTTCAGGGAATGAATAAATGAATTTACCATAAATATACACATAACTACATTATTATTATTATTATTATTATTATTATTATTATTACATACTGAGACTGTATTTTGCTATTTTTGTTGTCAAGGTCAAATCTGATGAATATTCCTGTCATTTGTTTGTTAAGTCTGATGCCATACGTGGTATAATATGTGGGTCATTTCCAGATCCAAACATCCCTTTAGATCCCAAAAGCAGACAGGAACAGCTCGTTCACAGGGGCATGTACGGATGATGTTTCATGTGATGGATTAAAAAAACAAAACAAAATATTGATATGGTGGGGTTTTCAATTTAGCTACTTACCTTATCAAATGCAGCCATTTCCTTTTTTCATTACAGAGTAGTCAAGGCTTAACAAGCAGATAACAAAAACATGAAATACTCATAATTCCTTACCACTGTGTTCTTTGTTGTATCTTTAATAAATGGGAATGACAGTTTTTCAAACTTAGTCTGAGCATACTGCATACTACAAAAAGTACTGTGTTTGTGTGTTATGTCTGAGTACTGTTCTGTGTACTGTACACTTCCTTTCAGCTCTTGAACAGTGAGTATTGGTGGAGTTATGACAGAATTGCACCACTTTCTGTCACTACTGTCGATATTAGAACACAATCTCGACCACACCCAGGCCACAGTTCTTGAATCATAAAGTGAAAGTAGTCATGTTTTAAATTCTTTCTGGTCCATTCCCTTTTCCAACAGATATTCTTTTTAAATCTGGCCTTGAGAATCTTTTTTGGGTTTTTTTCTTTTCCCCTATTTGATCTTTGTTGTATGTTAATGTAGCACCTAGTCCTGGAGAAATGTTTCGTTTCACTATGTACTGCATCAGTTATGTGGTTGAAAAGACAATACAGCTTCTTGAACCCTTGAAGATGGGTTTCTTTTTTACTGGAAAAATAAATAAGATAGATAGATAGATAGATAGATAGATAGATAGATAGATAGATAGATAGATCGATAGATCGATAGATAGATAGATCGATAGATGATAGATAGATAGATAGATCGATAGATAGATAGATCGATCGATAGATGATAGATCGATAGATGATAGATAGATAGATAGATCGATAGATAGATAGATCGATCGATAGATGATAGATCGATAGATGATAGATAGATAGATAGATAGATAGATAGATAGATAGATAGATAGATAGATAGATAGATAGATAGATAGATGTTACTGCATTTAAATCTCCAATGGGGTGGGAGCTTTAATATTTATATTTATTTATACATTAATGAAGGTGCCATTGCACAGCTGGAATTAATGATTATAAAGAAAATAAACATTCAGAGAAAAAGAAATTTTAAAAAAGCCACCGAAGTGTCGAGTGAAGTTAGAGTAGAGGCATGTGATCTGTTTAGGAAATCAGCTCCATTTCTACAGCTGTTCTGTGTTTGGGGTGTGTCAGGGTGGAGCTTATCACTTGTTAACATGACACGTGACACCCCAGCTGTTCCTTTAACTTGGTACTTAGCATAAAAATAGGCTTAATTCTGTAATTTAATAGCTTAGCAATATTAGCCAAGCTACCAAACTAACTAAAAACAGTTCTGTGTTAATATCAACAACCTTAAGGTAGCTTATATAATTCATAGCTAGCAAACGTAGCCTGCTAACATTAGATGAAATTACATCACATGTAATTGAAAAATAATGAATTAAATAATGTGCAATTAAAAAACAAAATAAAATACAAAAATAAATGACTAAATAAATAATATGTAATACAAACTGACAACAGCGCTAAAATGCTAGCCAAGAGAGAACACAGAAATACTTGACATAATGTGCCGCTTGGTATGCCTCTGCCATAACGCATTTTAGCATGTGTTTGAACTATGACCCCGATCTTACGCCTATGTCCTTAAAACCTGTATCAGTTCATGGGCCTTTAGTAGGGGGCATTGGTAAAAGGTTGGTCAATATCTGTTGAGTGATTCAGAAGGTAGAGTGCCCACAAGGAAGTTCGGATGGATGCATGCACACACGTATGGACAAAAACACAATGCCTCCAGCACCAACACAGTGGGTGGATGCATAATAAATTAACCATGTTAAAAGTTTCTGATTTGCTGAATAGATAAAAATTAAGCTCCACCCCCTTCGTGTGTGCTCAGTTGTTGGAGAGTATTTGGTGGGGGAGGGGCGGGATGACGGTGGTGCCATCTGTAGGTGGTGGCTTGTCTTTTCCTTTCATGAAGTAGGTGAGCAGTTCTCCTTTCCCTTTCACGTAGATTGGTCCTCTGCGTACAAAGCGGAACCCGTACTCCCTCAGGATCTTATAACAGTCCTCCACCACCTGGGGGAACCACACACACAAAAGTATACATATAAGGTACGCCATGGTAAGACATGGGTGTGTGCGTGTGTATGTGTGTGTGTTACCTGGATATTACCCATAACTCCAGTGGATTCCATACGACTGGCTACGTTCACAGTGTTTCCCCAAATATCATAGTGAGGCTTCCGCGCTCCAATCACACCAGCTAATACACCGCCCATGTTCAATCCTGTACAGACACAGACACACACACACAGAGGCAGTTTTCACTTTAAAAATCTATTAATGTCTAATGATGAATGAAGCAATAAATACGGCCCAGATTTGAAGGTGGGTGGGTGTGCCCTCACCGATGCGCAGCATGAAGCTGTTGAAGCTCTGTTTGTTGAGGTTGTTTAGTGTGACTTTCATCGCCAGAGCAAAATCTGCCAAGTCAGCTAAATGCTGCCAGCGCTCCAGAATACACTGATTTTCCTTCTGTTACAGACACACACACACACACACACACACACACACACACACACACACACACACACACACACACACACAGATATCCAACAAAACTATGTGCAGAGATAATACATTAAAAAAAAAAACGTGTCCCTACAAACACATTATGTATTTGCAATGTCATAATTGTGACATCTTATTCGTAACAGCATTATTGCAACGCAAGATACAATGTACAATTGATTAGGTTGCTCTTGCACCACTAAGATATTACTACACAACAGAGATCCCAGCAAACATGTAGTATTCAGGGAAAGTTCCTTAAGATTCCCTAAAGATTAAACCTTGCATTTTCTGGAATACATATTTGTAACCTTTAGGGAACCTTCAGAGAACAAATGAGTTTTCACGCACATGCTTTGCTGTGTAAATAATAGTGGCCAGGGGCTAGTTGTTTGAAGTACATATCTAGACATTTTAAAATCAAACCTCTAATTCTTGGTTTGTAGTATAGCGATTTAGCAAAGCAGGTGATAGCTGCTTATCTCGGGCAACGCTGTGAGAACCTTTTTATTACAGTTTACCTGCTAGCTAGCTTTGAGGCTAATGGCAGTTGTCAGGATGACAGTTAGTCTGTGAGCTTCTGGTGAGCTAGAGAGATACTCTGCATAAGTGTCGGATGTGGTGCATGTTCAACATTTCAACATTTTAATAACAAACTAAAGACTTTGTATTGTTTTTACTTGTCTAGCCACTTGTAAGCGCCACAAACTAAATAGTGCTAATTAGCCAAAATAAAATTTTATGTTTGTTTGACTACAGTGCACTGCAGCTAGTAATCAAGTGGTGCTAAAAAAAGAAAAGAAAAGAAAACCTTCCTGAATTACTTTCGGGAAATGTTCCCCAAGGTGGATGTTAAATTGTTCACTGGGTATTTAGTGCATGATTTGAAAGCTATTATATTTCCCAGATTAGCATTAAATTGCTAAATGTACTGTGGAATTTTAAAGGCATACATTCCCTATATAGGAGGTCCGTGGATTTCCTCAGGGTATGCCGGTTTCCTTCCACAGTCCATGCACACAAAGTTAACTAACTGTTCCAAATTGTCCCTAGGTATTGGATCTAAGTGTGAATAATTGTGTGTGTTGCCCTGTGATGGACTGGCAACCTGTTAAAGGTGTGCCCCAGTGTCGACTGAGATAGGCTTCAGCCTCACTGCAACCCTAATAGTAGGATTAAGCTGTTTGGCAAGTAAGAGAGTGAGATGAGTGTTCCTTATGTGCATTGTGAAAGTACTATACTGGTTGAAGTGAGTAAGGGTAATTTTTCATAGTATGGAAAGAGCAATGGATGTAATTAATAAGTCAGAGTTATACAGCATGTCCCTGCAACATCATAATCATAATGTTCATTTATGATGGTGCACCAACATAAGGCAACATCACATTTAAAAGTTTATATATCCTGCAATGACCTGTTGTTACATGTGACATCCCAACAATAGTAACGCTATTACAGCATCTCCAGAAAGTGGTGGAAACGCGCCACAATGTAGCAGCGACATTTCAAATGACATTCTGACAATGATACTTTTTGTATTTCACTTTGTAGGTTGCTACAACATGTCATGTGATCATTCCAGCAATATATAACGTTGCGAAAAATAAGTTGCAGAGACATTCTTGCAAGGACTCTGTATAAGTAGGGGTGTATCTCTGTGTGTTTCTGTGTCCATGTGTGTGTGTGTGTGTGTGTGTGTGTGTGTGTGTGTGTGTGTGTGTTACCTTTCGGCTGCTGTAGCCATTCGTGTTGCTCTCTGGCGTGACTCCTGAAGCTGCCATGTACGTGCTGCCAATTGTCTTTATTTTAGTAATGCAGAGAAACTCAGGCCGGTCCAGCAGCTGATTAAGGTCAAAGGTCAATGGTCAGATGATACAGTAGTGACCTCCCTTAAGCTCTAATTATTACAGTAATGCCAGTCAGGAATACTTCAAAACATGTAGCCTGAAAATATGAAGAGGACATACTGCAGTGGTCTCCAACCCTGGTCCTGGAGCTCTACCTTCCTTCAGGTTTTATCTCCAACCATAATCATGCACACCTGAGTACCTGTTTGAAATACTGTAGTTCTTGAACAGGTCAAAGAGGTGTGTTAGATTTTGGTTGCAGATAAAACCTGCAGGAAGGTAGATCTCCAGGAACAGGGTTGGAGACCACTGATATACTGGAGCACACTACTGGCCCTTATACAGGACAGTGAAACAGGGTGAGGGAGGGACACAGAGTGAGAGAGTGAGACAGACAGTGTGAGAGAGTGAGACAGAGTAAGAGAGTGAGACAGGGAGTGTGAGACAGATAGAATAAAGGGTGAGACAGATTGAGAGAGTGACACAGACTAGGTAAGAGAGTGACACAGGGTGAGAGAGTGAGACAGGGTGAGAGAATGAGACTGACAGTGTCAAAGTCGGAGATGATCTCATTAAGGATGCGCAGACACTCGATGCCGCCGTTGTTGATGCTCTCCTCTGTGTAGAAATCTGAGAAATTTGGGATGGATGCAAACATCACACCAATCTCATCATATGACTGACTGTACAACTCCTAAAAAATAAAACACACACACACACACACACACACACACACACACACACACACACACACACACACACGTTATTCTTGGGATATTAGTTGTCTTGCTGGACTATATATCTTCCAGCTCATCATAACCCTCACTGTTGAGTTTATTGTGAGATTTACTGTCAAATCTTTATAATATTTTTAATGAAGATGCTTCTCCTGTAAGGGGTGGGGTTTGGTAGGTTTGTGGTCTGTCTTGTACCTCATCTCGTTTCTTGGAACCCAGAAAGTGTTTGGCCACATGTTCTGGCAGCATATTAGTGACCAGGGCCTCATTATATGTCCTCATCTCATATACTCTCTCCTTCTGATCATGAACCTCAATCTTCCACAGAAACAATTTACGGGATTGACGCTCCACCTGGGGGTGAGGGGAGGGGGGGGGGGTGTTAAGGTAAAGATATATGTAATGAAAATATAAATAAATGTAAACAAGTAATAGTTAACTAGTGATTGTGCTTGTGTATGTGTGTGTGTGTGTGTGTGTGTGTGTGTGTGTGTGTGTGCGTGTGTGTGTGTGTGAGAGAGAGAGAGAGAGAGAGAGAGAGAGAGACATACATGCCGAGCAAAGTAGTAGAAGCTAATCATCATCACAATGATCATCACTGTCATCAGGTATTTGGAAGGAACCAGGTCATACCTATACATATACACACAAACACACCATTATTCAGTCAGATGTAAGGATTCTGCTCAGGTAGTGCAAGAACACACCCTCACCTGTAGTTCATGAAGCGTAGGAAGTCATACATTTCGTAAATGGTATTCCAGCTGTAGATGTCCACAATGGCAGTTGCCACAGTGATGAGTGCCATTAACGCGAGTTTAATGAGGTGACTGACCTGAACGAGCATCATGGTTGCGACGAGCGAAAGCACTGCTATGAAGCTGTAGTACTGGGGGTTTTCAATACAACCACCATCACCCAGAAACTTAAGCGTTAAACCCGAAGTGGTGTTGAGTAGCACTACAGAGGGGTGAACACAGCTCAGCTACACACACACACACACACACACACACACACACACACACACACATTAGATCTGGATGGACTAAAAAAGCAAAGGAAAGAAAACACTGAAAGAACAGTTTTTCCCACCATGTCAGCCACCTCAGCCATGGCCAGAACAAAGATGGCTGCCATCGCCCAGGTGTTCCGAGCCCAGCGTGTTCGATCTATCCACACTGAGAACAACACCAGCTTTTCTGAGAACAGCTAATGCAAAAATAAATAAATAAAATCATCATCATCATCATCACCACTCCCATCTTCTTCATCACCATCATCATCATCATCATCATCACCTTCTTCTTCTTCTTAATTACCACCGGAACCTTCATCATAATTTCTGTTTTCATCAACATCATCATCTTTAACACATCTGTCTTCATCATAAATGGAATTCATGGAATGTTTATTTTAAATTTAAAATCTGTTTGAATAAGTATTATTTTCTTTAAATTATTTGAATTGTATTGTTGGAGTAAGTAAATGAGCACTAACTCCGCCCCCAGCCTATCCATAACCAGTCAGATCATTATACAATCAAATGCTCCATAGTCATTTACAAAGAAGCAACATAAAATAAAATGTTTACGCCATACTCGTGGGAAAATGGCCGCCAGTGAGCAGATGGTAAGGATGAGGAGCAGCACTTCACCCACCACCAATGTTACGTAGTTTACCGTCAGCCTATCAGATACAAGAACAAAAATTACCAAAATTAGCTCCATCCATAGCTGCAGTAGAATTGCTAAGCCCTGCTTTTTTACTTTAAAAGTTACCTCAGGAGGCTTTTATGATTGTAACAATTGGGAAAGCAAGGAAAACATTTGTCAGGGTTGTCATTGAAGTTCACCTCCCAGGCTGCGGAGGGCGCTAAAATAAATTACCCATGGCTGCTCTAATACACTGTGAATATCATGTGTCTTTTTTGTGTTACTGACTCACTGTGGATCGATGAGAACTTCCATGGCAGAGGTGAAGAGAAGAACAATGCAGCTGCAGCTGAACGCAACTCCAGTCTGACGTTCTTTCTCTGCTGAGTAACGAGCCTCAAGATCAGAATCAACAAAATGCAAAGAAAGAGCGGCAGTGCTCTTCTCCTTCATCCTACAACACAGAAACACACACAGGGAGAGAGAGAGAGAGAGGGAGAGAGAGAGAGAGAATAGGAACAGGAAGTGTAATTACAGGCAAGTGGGTGCAAACAAAAAGCTGTTTAGTGATAAATAAATTAATTGCTGATTGTGTGGAGGGGGAATGGGGTGTTGTTGGTAGTCTCACTGCCTTGGCAATGCATGTCCATGAATTTGGAGGGTGAAGCAGGCCTGCACCCAGGTGGGATAACCCCACCCCAGTCCTTCAAAAATGGTATTTTAGCCTTTATTTTGTATAAAAATATACTAGTAACCACCTGTAAGGCTGATTGGCAGATCCTATCAAGGCACCTCATAAATTGACAAATGACATTCTTGGGTAGTAAGTGTGGTTTGATTTGATACCAGTACTTGGAATGTTCACCACAGTATGACTGAGATGAACAGCTCAACGCCCAAGGCATGTATTATGATATTTATATCTGATGGATTTAGATTGAAATTTATTCACATTAGAATGTAAGGTGACTGGATATATTTGCTGTCAGCTTCCAAACAAGACATTGGCCATACATATGTTTTAAAAAGTATCTTAATTAATTAGAATTCAAATA
Source organism: Tandanus tandanus (assembly GCA_039654325.1). Taxonomy (NCBI): domain Eukaryota; kingdom Metazoa; phylum Chordata; class Actinopteri; order Siluriformes; family Plotosidae; genus Tandanus; species Tandanus tandanus. The sequence continues at coordinate 15,956,311 of JBCNYH010000022.1, read as the reverse complement.
AATCTTGTGAATTATTGCTATTTATTTTCAATAAATTGTATACTCAAAAACCCTAAATGCCAGCAAAAACAGCTCTATTTTCCTTAAAATTGGGGGCATGAAGGGTGCTGAAGGGTGGTGTGTATTTGTTTGTCTCTATTTGTTGGGATTCATGTCATGAATCTACACTAAATAATACTGAACTTAGTTCATTATTAAATATAAAAACTCACGTCTTCTCTGACTCTCTGTCCAGTAGTGCCTTGTTCAGAAGTCGGCTCAGTTCCTGTTGGTTCTCCATCTCTCCCTCAGGCAGACTGTTCAACTGCAGCTTCTGAAACACAACCAGAACTGTGTGATAAACCATGATTCACTATTTCCTACCCTTAGTCCTTACTCACCATTCCCCAATCCTTACTCACTATTCCCTAATCCTTACTCACTATTCCCTAATCCTTACTCAGTATTCCCTAATCCTTACTCACTATTCCCCAATCCTTACTCACTATTCCCCAATCCTTACTATTCCCCGATCCTTACTCACTATCCCCCAATCCTTACTCACTATCCCCTAATCCTTACTCACTATTCCCCAATCCTTACTCACTATTCCCCAATCCTTACTCACTATTGCCTAATCCTTACTCACTATTCCCTAATCCTTACTCACTATTCCCCAATCCTTACTCACTATTCCCCAATCCTTACTCACTATTCCCTAATCCTTACTCACTATTGCCTAATCCTTACTCACTATTCCCTAATCCTTACTCACTATTCCCTAATCCTTACTCACTATTCCCCAATCCTTACTCACT
>JBCNYH010000022.1:15895193-15912742 GCA_039654325.1 Tandanus tandanus | reverse complement strand
TGTGTGTGTGTGTGTGTGTGTGTGTGTGTGTGTGTGTGAGAGAGAGAGAGAGAGAGAGAGAGAGAGAGAGAGAGACCCTGAACTTGCCCTTTTCACACACTGATGCAAGCCGAATGTGTGTTTGTTTTTTCTCTCTAGTTCTGGAAGTCCAGGCTTGCCTGACCTGATGTGTGTGTGTTGTGTAATAGTGTAGTACGGGATTGAGAAACAAACCAGCACAGACTTCACTCATGTACACTTAATTCAAATTAATTACACACCCTACAGTAGAATAAAGTGGGTGTGTCAGATCAGTAATTGTGTGTAAGTGATGAAACACGTCAGGTTTGGTAAAACACATGAATCGTGCGAATATTTGTACAGATATCTTATTTCAAATCTAAACAAAATCTATAATTAATAAATAAAGATATATCATTTAATAAAACCCTTCCATTATGTAATCTACTAACCTGCATGTGATAAAATCGGGATTTCTTTATATACCTGCACACACAGCTCTAAAAAATATCATTCACAAATCTGAATTCTGGGAAAGAAGCAACAATAACAACAGTGTGTTTTAAGTCAGTGTAAATACATAAAGAAAAAACTTGTAACAGGGGAGGTATGGTGGCAAAGTGGTTAGTGTGTCCACCTCACATCAAGAACGTCCTGGGTTCAAGTCCCAGACTCGGGTGTTTCTGTGTGGAGTTTGCATGTTCTCCCTGGGCTTGTGTGGTTTTTCTCCGGGTACCTTGGTTTCATCCCACAGTCCAAAGACATGCACAATAGGCTAATTGGATACTCCGAATTGCCAAATTGGGGTGAGTGTCGGCTGAGTTAGACTCCAGTTTCCCTGTGGCCCTAGTAGTGTGGGCAGTGGTGGCTTAGTGGTTATGGTGATGGGTTACTGATCCCAAGGTCAGCGATTCAATCCCCACTATCACCACTGTTGGGCCCTTGAGCAAGGCCCTTAACCATCAATTGCTGAGTTGTATAAAAATGATAATTGTAAGTCGCTCTGGATAAGAGCATCTGCCAAATACTGTAAATGTAAATGTAGTAGGAGTAAGTGGTTTGGCAAATAAATAAGAGAGTGAGTGAGTGAACTTGTAACAGTGTTTTTTTTTTAGTTTGCCGGGATAAACCTGATAAATCTGATGATGATGATGATTATTTAGTTTGCTGGGATAAACCTGATAAATCTGATGATGATGATGATTATTTAGTTTGCTGGGATAAACCTGATAAATCTGATGATAATTATTTAGTTTGGTCTGATTGATATGCAGATGTTCTCCACTGGACTTTATTATGGTGCATTAAACACTGTTGTCTGTTTAAAGTTTGTTTAGACTGTTCCACTTTCTACTATATTTGTGACCTTGAGTTTAACAGTATTTTAATAATTCATATTTAGACACAAAATAATAAATGAAATGAAGCATAGTTTTAATTTTGGTGTCTCTGTGTGCACAGAGAAGCAGACTGTTCTACATAATTCTTACTTTTTTCTTTATATATATATATATATTTTTGCATTTACTTTGGTTTCTATTTAAAATATAAACTGTTTTATATAATTCAGTTAAACTAAATATATATATTAATTCATAAAAGCAAAAAAAAAAAAAGCACTGAATGTCTCAAAGTTAAGTCCTGGCCTTTGCTGCTTTTGTTGTTTTTTTTTGTGTGTGTTTTTTTCCGGAAGAACCTGCCGTTCCCACATACCCCTCCCCCTGCTATTACCATGGCAACAAAACAGCGAGCGCTTCTAAATATGGGCACGGAAGTAGAAAAGAATAGCGGAGAGATGAAAACCAGCCTCGCACGTATACGTAACGACACCACGTTTTTTACGTCAGACGCACGTACGCCCGCCCGCAAGCCCGCACGCACGCGCACATAGGGATTCCTTCCGTGTAGTGTGTGTGGGTTGTGGTGAGGCAGAAGAATGAAGTCGGACTGTCGATAAAATAATTAATGATACTCAGAAGAATCTTTGTTAAAACTCATGTTCAGACCCCGAATAGAGAGCATACTGTTTCTAGAAGAATAGCTGTAATGCTGAAGATGGCAACATGCTAACATATGCTAATATTACACATGCATTGTGCATTAAAGTCATCACCATCACATTCACAGCTCAAATTTACTTTTTCCATCCTATCATAATGATGATGATGATGATCATGATGATGATTATCATCATCATCATCATCGTAATCATAATCATCATTTTATTTTCATTTTATTATTGTTGTTGTTGTTGTTGTTGTTGTTGTACCATAGGCACTCTATCATCTGAATCCCTTTCCCCACCAAAACTTCCACCTGTTACCCATTACTAAACGCCCATGTTTTGTTGCAGATTCTGAGGTCATAGGCCAAAGGTCAAGGTCACACAAGGTCATTTTAGAAAAATCTTGTGCATACTCTGTAGGCTGAACGGTTGCAGGGATTCGGATCAAATTTTTACCAGTTACTCATTACTTCATGCCCATGGGCTGGTACAGGTTTTAAGAACATCGTACACACGGTCCAAGCACATACTAAAGAAGGTTTACAGCAGAGGCATACCAAGCTATGCACTGCATCAAATACTTCTGTGTTTCATTATTATATGCATTTATTTATTTTTTGCACATCTGCAAACAGGGCATGATTTGAGGTAATAAAGTATAAAACTCAACCTAAAAGCATATTGAGTTATGGCACATGAGAACAATAACACACTTACAAACAACACACATCCAACTACAACTTTTTGACAATAATGATAACAATATTCATCACAATATTTATAATACTGTGAAAACAACAGTTTCACAATGTTACACTGTTATGGAATAGCAAGATTATGACATTATGTGATGTTGTGCTCTTAATTCTTAACTGAATGACCACTATAGTTAAAATCTTTTTTTCTTCCAATACACAAATGGATTATTGGATCATTATCATGCAATGCATCATTGAAGATCAGAAATATCATATTTTTGACATTACAATGTTCAACATTTCCTGACTATATCTAATTTTATAGAGCAAACAACAATACATATCGTTATACCATCAGCCCTGGTGCATGTTAAAGCACAAGATCAGCACCAACATGGATGGAAAGTGACGTAGTACAAAAGTGCATAAACGAGCCTCATATACTGAATATACGATAAATATCATACATCACATCTGGAAGAAATGCTCTTAAAAAACAGACTTCATTAAAACCTTCTTTGCCAAATGATACACCACGAGTAACACTGACATATAAACTACTTTCTCAAAGGAAAATATTTCAGAGGGGTTTTTTTGTTTAAAAAACCAGTAAATAGCTCTTAAATGTTTTTCACCTTACACAGACAAAACGGTGTTTCAGAGTTCAACGACCTCCACAGTAATGTTTCTAAAAGTGCATCACATCAAGACAGCCATGCAGCGACTCATCATTGTTCATGTATTTTTTATAATATTTCTATTTATTCTGTCTTATTATTATTATTATTATGATTATGATTATTATTATTATTATTTTTTTTTTATTAATTAATTTATCATTATTATTATTATTTAATTTTTTTTTTTTTTAGAAAAACAAACTCAGAGTTTTAGATCTTGGTGGTCAATAATAATAAAAGGTCAGAAACACAAAAGAGGCAAAACGCCAGGACTGAAGTGTCTAAAAGTTAATGCCCAGGAAAAGTTATTAGCTCAGATTTTAAGTCTATATTTTTTTAACAGGGTGGAAAGTGTGGCATTTTTGGTATAGCTGTTTGGGTGGTTTTGTAGTTGGGGACACTGGGAAATTCTGGATGCAGATTGTAAGGTTAGCATGTCCGCTTCACAGCAAAAAGGTCCTGGGTTCACGTCACTGGCTTGGCAAGGGCATTTTCTGTGTGGAGTTTGCATGTTCTCCCCATGCTTGCATGGGTTTCCTCTGGGTTTTCTGTTTTCCCCCCACAGTCCAAGGGCTAATTGGCTGTTCCAAATTGCCTCTAGGTGTGAGTGTAAGTGAATGGTTGCTTGTGTTGACCCTGTATTGGACTGGCGAGCTGTTCAGGGAGTACCGCGTCTTCACTCAGAGTCAGCTGAGATAGGCTCCCTGCAACCTTAGTCAGTAAATGAATGAAAATGAATGAATGGTGGACAGTAAAATATTTGGGTAGACGGTAGAGTATTGTGGCTGGAGAATATGGTATGTTTGGCAGACAGTAGTATATTTGGGTGGAGACTGGAATATTTTGGGTGGAGATTAGTTTATGTTGGGTTGGGATTAGATTATTATAGGTGGAGATAATGGTATGTCTGCTGGACATTACAGTATTTAGGTAGAGATAAGGGTATTTTATTTTGGTCATGGTAGCAGTATTTGGGGTGGTAATAATGGTATTTGACTGAAGGTTTGGGTATGTTGGATAGAAATTATATTATTTATTTTTGGGTGGAGCCCTGCGATGGCCTGGCGAGCTGTCCAGGGTGTACCCTGCCCTCGTCCAGAGTCAACTGAGATGGGTGCCAGCCTCCCCACGACCCTAATTAGGATTAAGCGATTCAGAAAATGAATGAATGAATGAATATTTGGGTGGAGGTTAGCGTACTTGCATAATCATTTTGAGAGAAAATTGGATTTCACATTTACATTATAAATTGATGGAGGATTAGTGAATCTACCACGGGGATTACGGTATGCAGATCATAATTTTTGGTGATCATAAAGATTTCAGTGGAGGTTAGGCTTTTTGGTAGTGTTAGGTAGTTTGGATGGAGATAGGTCATCTGGGTGTAGATCTGAGCATTTTAAACATATATTAGCATATCTGGGTGGAGTTTAGGGTATTTTGGGTGGGGTTGGTATGATCAGGTTGGGGACTGGGTAAATAAGATTGGAAATTAGAGGAATGAGTGAATCTTTTGACATGCTATATATAAATCTTGTCTGTTCTTCAGCCCAGATCTTCATAACGTCAGCAGGGTGGAGTTGTCGGCTGGAGGTTTCATTTTCGTGTCCTCACACTCCTCGGCCTGAGTGAAATCAAATGTCAGTGGCTCCAGACTACCTCCCATGCTCATGTAGAGTGTCTCCCACTCGCTCAGGCCCAGAGAGGTGCTCAGGTCAATGTCAGGCACTAGCAGGTCCATGTCATCATCATCATACTCCATTTTTGATCCAAACTCTTCCATGGCCACATCCTTGATGTCAATGAAGGGCTCCAACTCGGCACTGGAACACAGTAACACGTCTGAATCTCCTGAGATCACAGGCTCCTGTTGGAGAGGAACAGGAGAGGCAGCCATCTTCTCCAGATTCACAGAAGAGGTCTGAAAAAAAGAGAGAGATCAGCACTGTAAGAAAACTTTAAGCATGATTGATATATTAAGGTTCTTTATGGAAATAAAACCGGAAATCAAAAATCTTGGTGGATTTTCTTAATATCTGATTTCAGTGTTATGTACATTAATTAACTGACAGCTAATACAGTCATTTATTTACTGTCTGAGTGCACTGTATGAGATTTTTTACAGTAAGATGAACTTTCTTTTTCATGTTATGCAAGTTTCTGGGAATTTCCAATTTCCAAGAATTTAATGACATTTATCTGAAAAAAAAAAATCACTGGAAATGATTTCATTCTGGAATAATTTAAAATTTAAAATTTAAAATTTTGGAATTTATTAAACTAAATTGAGATTTGAGGGTTGCATTTTTATTCCACTGATGAATAATATTGTAAACTTTTATTTCTAGAAACAAAATAATATTTTTTTTACTACATAATTAATATAAACATTTAAAACTTGAAATTAGTACACATATAAAAGTAGACCTCAAAATTCCATAATGAGAAATATTAGATATAAATTCTCCTTTTGTTAAAATACAATTTTTCACTGCTTATAGCATTAAAGGACACCTGAGAGATTTATACAAGTGATTCTGACAGCTATGTTACCTGATATGTTTATTATAAATGTAATTTAAATAAAGTAAATTTGAATAAAAGTTGGCTCTGTAATGATTTTGAAATTCATATTTCATGTAAAATAATGGACACTATCATACTGCTAGGGGCATAACATTTTATCATTTCTTGAGGTGAATAAATAAATAATGTTTTCTAACGCTTCCCCAACCATGTAACCCCTCCCATTTACCAGCCATGTGACTATGTTACTAGGTAACTACCGAAGCTGATGTGACGTGGAGAACTGGAGACTTTTTCTGAGTTGTTTCGTCCGAAACCTGCTTTTCCTCTTTCTCTTCTTCTTCTTCTTCTTCTTCTTCAGTTTTCTCCTCTCCCTCCATCTCACTGGGGATTTTGCAGTTTGGTTTGTGGGACATCAGCAAAAGCTCCAGCTGCTCTTTCTCCTTCATCAGACCGCTGATCTCAGCCTCCAGAGCAGCTTTTTCCTCCTCCAGACTGTCTGTCTCCTGTACATCACACACTAAGTCAGAACCTCTGAAACCCCACATTATTCACCTCTGAAGCTCTATTTTACTGCCTGATAGAACCCACACACTGACACTGATATACTCAGTTTAAATATCTTACATTATTGGATGCATGCAGACACAGACAGCTCTATAGACATACAGACAGGCAGATGTATAAACAGACAGACAGACAGATAAACTTACAGCCTGCAGACTGTCAGTCAGTTGACGTCTGCGGTTTCTGCACTTTGCAGCTGCGAGTTTGTTTCTCTCTCTGCGGAGTCTTCTCCTCTCTTCCTCCTCTGGAGACAGCTGTATGTAAAAAAAATATAAAATAATTATTGAAATGTTACAGTGGGAGTGAGCCCAGTACCCATAAGGGTTCTTTATATTATTATTCTTAAAGGTTCTGTGCAGAATGTTACAGCAGTGCTTCCCTTTCAAAGCTTAAAAAAATATGAAAAATTGGGATGTTTCTTTGCACACCTGTCTGTCTGTCTAACTGTCTATACACATGTCTGTCTCTGTTTGTCTGTAGGCCTGTCTGTTGGTCTGTCTGTCTGTACACGAGTCTGTCTCTTTGTCTGTCTGTGGGCCTGACTGTACACCTGTTTGTCTGAATGTCTGTACACCTGACTGTCTGTAGACCTGTCTGTACATCTGTCTGTCTTCTGTTTTTTTTATACAGTTGTCTAAATGCCTGTCTGTCTATCTGTCTATTTGTACACCTGCCTGTCTGTCTGTATGTACACCTTTATGTATACCTCTCTTTCTGAATACCTGTCTGTCTCTACACTTATCTGTCTCTCCATCTGTCTGCAGGCCTTTCTGTCCACCTGTCCGTCTGTTTGTCCACCTGTTTGTATGTCTGTTTGTCCATTTGTCTGTCTGTCCACCTGTCTGTCTGACTGTACACCTGTCTGTCTGTACACCTATCTGTCTGTGTGTACACCTGTCTGTCTTTCTGTCTGTACACCTGTCTGCCTATCTGTACACCCATCTGTACACCTATCTGTACACCTGTATGCCTGTTTCACACCTGTCTGTCTGTTTGTACTTTTGTCTGTCTGTCTGTACATCTGCCTGTACACCTGTCTGTCTGTTTGTACACCTGTCTGTATATCTGTATACCTGTCTGTTTGTACACCATGTGTACACCTGTCTGTCTCTCTGTACACCTGTTTCTCTGTCCGTACATGTGTCCATCTATCTGTAGACTTGTCTGTGCAGCTGTCTGTCTGTCTTTCAGTACAGCTGTCGGTATGCCTGTCTGTAAACCTTTCTCTGTCTGCCTGTTTGTCTGTAGACCTGTCTTTCTGTTTGTCTGTAGACCTGCCTCTCTGTCTGCCTGTTTACCTGTCTGTACACCTGTCTTTCTGTCTGTCTGTCCACCTGTCTGTAGACCTGTCTGTCTGAACACCTGTCTGCCTGCCTGTCTGAACCTCTGTATGCTTGTCTGTTTCTCTGTATATAAACATGAGTATGTATTTAGTTCAAACGTTATCAGCTTTCTGTCTGTCTGCAATGAACAGCGAACAGTTTTAGGTTAGCAGGACAATTTATGGATGTTTTTTAGAATGTTTTAAGAAACATTTCCTTTTTTTTTTTGAAAACACTAACACTTAAGCAAATCATTACCATAACACTGCAAAGATCTTTAAAACATTGCAGAGGTTTTATTTTTGAGGATCGTTTAAATGAATAGCCTACTTACTGAATGTTCTAATAATGTCCTCTGGGATGAATATTTAGAGACAGACAGAGAGAGAGAGAGAGAGAGAGAGAGAGAGAGAGAGAGAGAGAGGGTGAGAGGGTGAGAGGCTGAGAGGGTTCATGAGGAAGCGGTGTGGAGCATTATGAGTATTATGGGATATTTCATGCTTTGTATGAGAGTAATGATCGCTACACCTGAATAGACCTACCTGCTCTTTCTGTGCTTTTCTCCGACCCACTGAGAACCCTGGACCTGTCTCGGGCTCTGTCTTCAACTGAGGGGTATGTGTCTTCTTCTGAGGAGTGTGTACTTTCTTCTGAGAGGTGTGTGTCTTCTTCTGCTTGTCTCCACTGCAGGTACCGACTGATGAAATGTCAGTGGACAAAACCATCCACTTCAGATCAGGTGCTGTGGCGATGGCAGTGACAGTGGGGACGAAGGGACTGTCGCCAGAGCTCTGACACACACACACACACACACACACACACACACACACACACACACACACACACACACTAGTTCATACTGGTATACTGCACTTCTGATAATTGCCACAATTTATTAATGAGTATGACACTGTTATAAAAGTATAATTAACGGTTTTTATATTCGAGATCTTAAGGAAAAAAAGTAGATGAAGTTAATCTCAGCTAAAACCTGATTTAAACGTCATCACTAATGAGTGACACTAATCCTGCATCAGTTGCATGACAAATACATTCTAACCTCCATGTTTCCCTGTCCTTTGTCTCCAGATGCCAGATGCACTTCTGCTTAATGGCATAGCTCAATACCTCCATTTAAAAAGTAATCACAATATTCATTTAAAAAAAAATCATCATCATCATCATAATCATTTACGTCACGTGTACCTGCGCGAGCGCCTCCTTGGCAGACAGCTGGCCGCGAGACGAGGACCCGGGTTTAGGCATCCTTTTATTCTACAAAAGAATAAATGCAATAAAATCCTGCAACTGCAGCTGGTTCTACAGTATTAGTTGCACCACGTGTGCTGGAAATAAATGTCGTGGCTATTTGTTTGTTTGTTTGTTTTTATGTTCGAAAAGGTTTTGCTGTAATTCAGTAGTGCACTAATCCGCACAGCTCCGGCGCTCCTGCGCTTCTGTAGTGAAGAGACAATTTTATGAATGAAATCTGTGAGACCAGGAGTGTACCACACTGCGTTCCGAGGGGGGTGAAGCAGGGTGTCAAGATGTTTAGAAGGAAAGAAAACAGGAGGTGTGGAAATATCATGTCTTCTCCCCCCTTTTTTTGCAGTTGCATACTGTGCATGCGATCCAGATGAACTGAAACTTATCCAAATGTGCGAGTGTGTGGGGTTTTTTGGGTAATATATACAATAATTATAATAACAGTAATGGAAGGGGGAAAAACAGCTTAAGTGACGTCAAACAAACACATGTGTATTTCTGAGTGTGTTTATGGATAGCTTGTTTTTAATTTGTAAAGACAGAAATCTTAATTTAGTACAATATCTTCATTTATTCCAGACACATGATTTACATCATCAACAACATCATCAACAACAACAACAACAACAACAACAACAACAACAACAACAACAACAGCAGCAACAATAGAAATACTAATACTAATACTACTACTACTAATAATAATAATAAATATTAGAATTAATATTAATATTAGTATTAATATTAGTATTCATATTTAATTAATATTAATATTAATGTTAATATTAATATTAATAATTACATGTATGTGCTTTAACAGACATCTGTGCATTCATAATAACAAAATAACGAAATATTTTGCAGTTAGTGATATTATTTTACCGCATTATGAACTTGTATGTAAAGGATAATGTATAGAATCTTATTTTTGTTACAATTGTGTGCACTTAAATGTTTATATCCATCATAAAATTCTAATTATAAAAACAAACGCTTATTTTATAAAATAAAAACCTCCTGATATATAAATAAAGATTGTGTTATTGTGCATTTGGTATATTTAATTGACTCTGGATAAGAAATACGAATTATCTTTGCAGCATATACAGTTTTTTCAGTATTTTCTGTACAACTGCATATGATGGAGAAGCACAAGTACTGCAGCAACAAGACGCACGCGAGCCAATCACAAGGCAAGGTGCACTTCAGCCAATCAGAGAGCAGACAGCGCTATGTGCCAGTCAGAAGTCAGAGCCACGGCGCCTTGTGACCATATTTGGTTTTTCCGGCGAGGCGCCATTGCGGCAAAAGCAGCTGTGGTCTATTTTGGTCACATTGGACTTAATTAAAACGACATACGACTCTTTTGAGTTGTCATTTTATTGACGTGGAGTACACTGTTTTGAGTAATCATCCATATAGGCTATATTAAAATAATAATAAATGTGTAGTTTCCATGGCCGGTGCGTGCAGGAGTTGTCCTGTCATGGCGCGAGGAAACGGAAGGTTGAAGCTGCTGAGAAAATGGAGAGTTTTCAATGAAATATCTAGAACATGAGGTCATCTCTCTCTCTCTCTCTCTCAATCTCTCTTTCTCTCTCTCTCTGTGTGTGTGTGTGTGTGTGAAAACAGAGCATTCTTTTCTTTCTTGTGTTTGATCCAAGTGTTTCCCGGCAGCCCCGCCACGCCCCCTGCCCGGTTTGGGGCGCGTGAGTGTCGGTCAGTCCTCGCTGGAATCCCTCCATAACAATGGCTTCCCGAACACCAACAACAAACTTAATATTCATGTGTTGAATTATTTAATAAACACTGCTTACGTGATTCTTGAATAAACTACTCATTGAATAAACTACACACCCCCCCAAAAAAAAAAAAAAAAAAAACTTAAAAAAAAAAACATTTTAATATAAGACAATACATGCATTTCACTACATATTGTACTGTGTATGATTTTGTACGTGACAAATAAATTTGAATTGAATTGAATTGAAACGACACTCAAGACAACTGCATATTTCTATATCACAAAAATAATAAGACATCACACCTTTGTGTTAGATTTTAAAAATGTGCTGAATTATTTTAATGAACACTGTTTTCATGCTTCTATATTGTGCCTAGTTTCTTGAATAAAGTACTCTCATTTACTCTTCGAAACAAGTTTAAAAACACAATTCAGTTGGTTGTTACATGCAGTTACGTGTCATAATTTGCATATTACGAAAAAGAAAAACCTTTAAACAACAAACCTTATAGTCATGCTTTTTCTTGAAAATATTGTAAGAATTAGTAAAAAAAAAAAAAAAAAATGTTTACATGTTGTAATATGTGTAGTCTCTTGAATGAACCACTCACTCACTACTCAAGAATTAAAAAAAACCAACAATATTTTTATATACAAATATATATAATGAACATTTAAATGATCATATTTTTACCATACTCAGTCCCTGATGAGATTTCACTTGATGTATTTGAAATTTCTTTTATAAATATTTGTAAATATGGACAAAATGAAACAAAAACACTAAATACTCTAGGTTAATTTGCCAAAACTCAATTCCACAAGATAAGTCTATATAAGCCTTGTCCAAATATTTTTGTACATTTTTTAAACCTCCAGTCGATATGCATAATTATTAAGACAAGAAGTTGCTTCTGTAAGTCACTTATCTCTGGATACCAGCTCCAGTCAGCTTCTCTCAGTGTTATCAGGTGATATGGTGTTTGTGTGATATCAGAAGAACACATGTATGAGGAAATTAAAGCTGATTAGATTTGGCTCTTGTATAACAGGACAGGACAGAATATATACAGATGTCCTTTGAGATTAGTGTGCCTCAAAACCACCAGACACCGGAAAAGCTTTCTTTTTATGGGCAATCAGATTAATGAACGCTTAATTACTTCACAAACAGGATAAATGTGTCACTGATGGCAGTGTGATTGTGTTCACTTAAGCAATATCCCATGAGCTGCTGTACTGAACACTAACACAGCTGTAAACCGGCTGTAGTTACAAAGACGCAGGTACAACTACAGCTGTAGAAAATGTTGCATGTTGCCATGGTAACACACAGATTGACAGACAGCCTGAAGTAGCTTTGGCTTTTTACACCCAAGCCTCGTGGCTCGTCACAGCTGGAGTTCAACTCCTCCTGGATGGGCTGCTAGTCCATTGCAAGTTACCTTCCCAGTATTTTTAATGGTGCTCATTTATACTGCTGGGTGGACAGAGGCACACCTTGCCCAGGGTCTTAGCGTGGTGGGGCACATGAGCACAGTACCCTTATACACCAACACAGTAGGCAACACAGTAATACACAGTAGGCCCCACACTATACAATTATATTTAATGAAATACAAATATGTATTAGATTGCCAGTGTTATGTCCTTGTCTATGTTTTCCTGTTGTAATGTCTATAAATACAAAAAGACCATAACTACAGAGTCAAATTCCTTGTATACCCTGATATTAAATATAAGCAATAAATAACATGTACATACTGTCTGACTGTAGGACGTGATGGCAGTGAGGAGCAGATGTCACTTATTTTATCATAAACAGAATTTTGTGCAAAAAGTTGAGAAGTAATCATGAGTTTTACATGGGGATTCATGTAAATCAAAAATCGTCTAAAATGTAATACCCCTAAAAGTCACGCATTTCATTGCGAAAGATCTGGTTGTTGTAATAGCATACTTTAAACATACAAAAAAAATAAAATAAAAATAAAGGTCTCAGGAAGTGGTAGGGTTTTAAAGTAATGATTCATTCTTTTTAGAGATGAACCTTTCTGTGCGATTTCAGTGTTTATTTAGATCATGGAAGTGCTCTGAAAGTAAACACAAACCTCTTATGTAATATTTACATTCGTTTTATTGGACAAAATTTGTTCCAATCGCAAGCTAACGGCTAAGCAAGCCAAGCGAAAGGAACACACTGATGACGTCGGCATGCGATCTGATTATACCGGTTTAAACCGTTCCAGTCGGTCGCGTGAGCTTAACATACCAGCCAGCCTACGGGAACGAACAGGAGGTACCCGGAAGAAAAGTCGGCCAATCAGAGCACAGCTGACGACATAGATGGGTGGGGTGTCTCCATGACAACGTGGGGCTGACTAAACAAAACATAAAGTCGAAACGCTGAGGCAGGCTGTTTATTTCTTCTTTTAATCCAAAGTGTTTTTCTCTACTTTAATTATCTTTTACAGGCACACCGACTCTACTGACTTACTGCAGGAAACTTATCAACACAGTCAGACTATTCATCATAAATCACAATAAAATAAATAAATAAACAACAGTATCAAAATCCGCTGTATTCGGTTGCATGGATATTATACAACATATGGGCTGCAGCACAGTGATGACGTCACATACACAGTACACACTGTTTAAGGATTATGTCATTTATTAATTTTCATTAACAAAATAACCCATTTTATTTCAGCGTGTTAAAATATTACCTACATGTTAATATTACTATTTTAATATATGGCACATTTTATAATTACATGATCTATTCTCAGAGATTCCATCTTCCAGGAAGAAACCTGTCACAAAATATATGCATATACTTGCATTGTATATTAACATTGTTTTTACTTTTATATTAAAATATGTATCAACTCAAGTAATGAATAATTAATGCTATTCTAATGAGACCTGTTATTTCAGTATAATAAACATGTTAAACATGTCTGTATTGGAACATAATAATAATAATAATAATAATAATAATAATAATAATAATACACATTATTCATGCAGTAACAACATTGTGATTATTCTGTTATTAAAATAGCATATAAATCATTTATTTATTGTTATTGCATTGCTAGAGATTCAGCAAGGTTCTATTTTTAGTGTCAAAATATTTATTGCTTGGTTAATCCTGAACTCTTCACTTAAAACCCTATCCGGGAATTCCTTTTTGCATTGTTGTTCTGTTTCTAGCTCACACAGGGATTAGCATTAGCATATTGACATGGGAACGGTTAAACGTCTAAACGGAACGCACTTCAAAAAAAAAAAAACAACGAAAGAAATAAATCTTCTGACGCAATGGTCTCGCGCTGTCTGAAGAGTGATTTCCCATCAGCACTCCGCCCACACCGCGCTGTCAGGATGCGATTGCCATATAAGGTAAATGACGCCATGGGATCCCCTGCTTTGGAACCTATGTCATTCATATCAGTCCGGTATTAAAAACAGACGGAATCAGACAGAAAGTCGCAGTGTTACGCGTTTATTCCACGCGTTTTCATTTCTCTTTTGGAATAAAGTGTGTCTGTTTGCTGGACTTAATCGAGTCGTGATCACTTTCCCAGAACTTGTGTTCATCGGGTCTGCCTGGTGTGAACTCTGTCCCAGAAAAGACCACGCCCCGTTCGCGCCTGCGTCATCAGGAGTTATATAAAAGCAGTCGAGCCGCAGCGAGGGAGCAGCACTTCCACTCCGGAGACGATACAGAACAACACGGAAAACAGAACAGCGAGTCAAGGGACACAGCAATTCCTTCCTCAGCTCTCATTTCGGATCTTTTGGATTTATTCGGGATTAAAATAATCTATTTTGGGTTGAACAACTCGATGTTTTCCACCATCGGAACCGACCTGACTTACCCCGACATGGCTTCTCCTCTGAACTCGGCTCAGGTATGAAGTGTTGACTGTTTACTCCACCCACACCTTCATTTTGCTTTAGAAAGCCAGTCTAGAACTTCTCTTAACACTTAAAAACTCGGGTAGAAGAAATGTTCTGGCTTTTAGCCGAACTTCTGAAGGACACAGCCTTCATTTGACTTGTAAATGTTGCATGTTCCTTTTCAAAATCAGCACATTGACATCTGGACTCTTTTTTTTCTCGTTAAAACTGATTTGCATGAACTTAAAGAGCATTTCCCATTTGTGCTTCAGGATTTCACAGACCTCTCAGTCTCAGGAGAGTCCTTCGTGCCCACCGTCACAGCCATCTCCTCAAGCCCGGACCTGCAGTGGATGGTCCAGTCGGTGGTCTCTTCAGTGGCTCCGTCAGAGAGCAGGGTTCACCCTTACTCCCCCAACATGACCTTCTCAAGAGCCAAAATGGTAAAAACCATGAACGCCAAGAGCACCACCAGCCGCAAGGGCAAAATGGAGCAGGTAAATATTGTTACTGTACTGTGGTTATTCATGTAATAGTAACATGTGGAATGTGCAACACTAAGTTGGATGGAAATTAACATCTTTTGCTGCCTTCTTTTGTAGCTCCTTCCAGAGGAGGAGGAAAAGAAGCGTCTTCGTCGTGAACGGAACAAGATGGCTGCCGCTAAATGCCGCAACAGGAGACGCGAGCTCACGGACACCCTGCAAGCCGTAAGTATTGATTATTACCTCCTTTAATCATAGAAATAAAGAGATACAAACACCGAGTGATTTAAAGGCCAATCTAACGCGACGTGCTTCTTATTTCTGAAGGAAACCGACAAACTGGAAGACGAGAAATCGGCTCTGCAGAATGACATCGCCGATCTCCTGAAAGAGAAAGAACGTCTTGAGTTCATCTTGGCTGCACACCGGCCCATCTGTAAGATCCCATCTCAGATGGACTCATCTTTCACCAAACCCAGCGCCTCTCCGGTTTCATCTGAAAGCTCAGTGACCTGTGGGCCTTCTGCTCTGACCACCAGTACTAGCACCACCTCTGTGAAGCTCTCTGACCTCGAGTCCACTCTGGAGGCTTCACTTGATCTTCTCACCAAATCAGAGATGGAAACGGCGCGCTCAGTGCCGGACATCGACCTGTCCAGCTCTCTATATGCCGCTCAGGACTGGGAGCCACTTTACACGCCTGCCAACCTGGATCTGGAGCCTCTTTGTACGCCCGTGGTCACCTGCACCCCCACCTGCACATCATACACGTCTTCCTTTGTCTTCTCATACCCAGAAAACGACACCTTCTCCAGCTGTGGCCAGCTGCACCGTCGCGAAAGCAGCGGCAATGAGCACTCATCTGATTCGCTCAACTCACCCACCCTGCTCACACTATAAGGGTGCCAATACTTATTCTCCTCCATTATCTTCATATCAACACTGACTTTAAAGACTTTCAGAATGCAGGGCTACAGACTCCACTAAGCAATCATTTATTATTATTATTATTATTATTATTGTTATTATTATTATTAATGTGTTCGAATGAGCCTCTTAAACATGTAGCATGGTTTGTGTGTTATTATGCATATTGTGTAGAAAAGAAAGAAATGAATCCATTGTTTATGGTGCTCGATAAACAGTAACGTGTACGATTTCAGCAATATTCAACCAACCTGTGTGAATTTGTGCATTTTCTTTATCTAGCCATCGTGCTACTCTGCTAACATTACATGAAGTTTTCTGTGAAAACATTGTCTTAAAATATGGATTAAAAAAAATATTTTTTTACTGGAATGTGAAGTAAAATCAAACTTTGCAAAACAAAAACAAATAAATATTAATTGTACAATATATCGGTGAGTGTGGAGTTGTGATTTGTTGAAATTCGTACAACAAAAAATGATGAACTTTCGAAAGGGGGCTTTAGTTTAAAAAAAAAAAAAAAAGTAAATGAAACTTTCCTCATGTTGCTGCGGAAATCAGTCAGTGAGGTAACGCAGCCATCCAGCAAAGCTAACACGTCACGTGATGATAATCTGTGAGGAAACTAGATGTTTCTGAAACTTTGCTGACCAAAGTGAAGTTGGGAAATTTTAGTGAGGTGTTGATTTCTCACCACTCAGTCTGGAATTTCTCTTTTTTTCTTTCCACTCAGTACTCACCTTTTCAACAGCTCCCATCTTCAGTGAATGGAAAAGAGACTAAAAAGACCTTTACAAGAAATTCATCTGGATATGTTTTTCTATCAGGAGCATTTTTATAAGAAAGGAAACAAATAGAAACTATAATATTACACAGTACTTAACTAGAATTAGTGTAAATAGGCTAACAATCTAGCTAAGATTATTGCAGACATGTAAAAACACAATTTCCACACTAGTAAAGTTTACAGTTTTAAACAGAAGGCTTAGAGAATGTATACGTTAGCCTTCCGACACTCAGGCAGTGCATGATAGAGGATATTTAGCTAGTGGTGGAATTCAGTTGTGAACTTTTTTCTGAAAATAAATAAATAGAATAGAATAGAATAGGTGATATTTTAGCATAAAAAAGTTAGCATGTAAACTAGCTCTCAGTCCAATCAGCTGGATAAACCTCATTCAGTTTAAGAAGAATCTGAATGTTGGTCATAATTTAGCTGATATTTCAACATGTTAGCATGTCTTTTATTTTGCTGAGTGATTAAACACTGGAGTTATTAGTCTTCCAGTTAGTATAGATTACACAATAACACCAGAAAGAGAAATGGTTTGGTCGTGTGCGCAATTTACAGCACAGTGACGCAACAACAAAATGATGAGCATCCATCACGTGTCACTCACTTCCTCCCTCTGAATACACA
>JBCNYH010000022.1:15887693-15890193 GCA_039654325.1 Tandanus tandanus | reverse complement strand
GGTAAGTTGGGACAATGTTTATAATATCCATAATAAATAATCATCACCTTTTATAATAAAAATGTCTTTGCTGTTTTTAAAATTATTTCTCTGTCTCTCTCTCTCTCTCTCTCTCTCTCTCTGCCTTTCTCTTTGTAGCTATAGGGCGAGTTCCTGATCAGCTTATTAATCTGGATATGAAACATGGCGTCGAGGCTAAAAACTATGAGGAGGTTTTGACTTTTCTGCTTCAATTTATTTAGAAAGTTCATTAATAATAAAATTTATATTAAATATCACAGTAATTTAAGTACAGCAGGTAGTACTGATACACATTATCCTGGTGTGTGTGTGTGCATGTCAGATTGCAAAGGTGGAGAAGTTGAAGCCCCTGGAGGTGGAGCTGCGGCGTTTGGAGGATCTCTCTGAGTCCATCGTTAATGATTTCGCCTACATGAAGAAGAGGGAGGAGGAGATGAGGGACACTAATGGTGAGAGTTTTAGGTCACATGACCAGAAGGGGGATGATGTCACTCTGTTATAAAGTGTTGTTTAGCTGAAGGTCTGGCTTCCTGAACAGTGACATCATAATTAAATCTCTTCTATTTATAACACATTGATTTTGAGGTTTTTTTTTTTTTTAATCCTGTCTTCATATTTTATTTACATTCACACCACATTTTACACACAGCTGACTGATAATCAATGGCATTTGCTAAACGCCATGGTGGATTTCCTTCCGTCTTGAAGGAGATTTTTAATCCTTTCTGCTGTTTTTGTTAAGAACTGCAATGTTAAACCATTCATTAAAATAGTTCAATGTAATTTTTTTCAGGGTTTTCTTATATGAATATAAAATGTTCAGCTATTAAACAACTAGTTTTCTGTCATATCTGTAATTTATTTCATACAAAGTAAAAAAATAGTTTTTTTTACACTTTATGTATTTGTACTTAAATAATATTTTATTGTTTTCTCTCTCTCTCCCTCCCCCTCCCTCCTGCAGAGTCAACAAATGCACGTGTTCTGTACTTCAGTGTGTTCTCGATGTGTTGTTTGATTGGTTTGGCCACATGGCAGGTCTTCTACTTGCGCCGCTTCTTCAAAGCCAAGAAGCTCATCGAGTAAAAAACAAAAACAAAAAAACCACCACCCAGAGCCGCCAATCTTACACTGGGAAGAGCCGCCTCACCATCTTTTTTTACATCATTACACGTTTTATTATTTTTTTAAATTTCCCAGTTTCACATGGTGTGTGTGTGTCAGGACTTTACAGGATGGTGCCGTGTTCCAGAAACAAATTTCATTAAAAAAAAAAAAATCACATTTATTCAAATCTATACATTGAAGTTTTTTTTTTCTCCTGAGTGTCAGTCATTTATTTCTGGTATGGAGTAAAAACTTTTTTTTTTGAGTGGCAGATTTTTGTACATCTTTTTATGGTTTACTTACAAAATATTCTAATTAAGCCCTGCACACTGGGGTCTCTTTACTACATTAATGGTATGATGCTGAAGGAGGAGGCTAATATGAAGCCAATATGTCAAATGCTTCTACTGAGTTCTGAAAAAGTATGCTCAGGACTTGAACACTGAAGTCCACTTTTAACTGAAATAATGATCCCCCTCCCATATTTGTGTAAACATCCCTCCAGTAATTAAAAGTGGGATGTTAGAGAATCTACTGCAGCCAAGTTGTTTTGATTTAATATCAAGAGGTGTTTCACTGTGTTGTTCTCACCTTCTGCTTGTTTCCCTCCTTTGATGAGGTTTTGGTCCACAGCGTCGAAAAGAGAATCTGATCATCCTGTCATTTTTAAACACCCCCCAAAACTTGCTTTTTTTTTTTTTTTTGGTGCTTGTGGTGGAGCTCGTTACAGGGTGATGGATGGATTGTTGAATATTAATATTATTGTTCAGTCAGAAGCTGATTGTTCTATGGGGGTTTGTTAAATTTGTGGCAGTTGGTTTTGATGATTAAAGCTGGATTGTCATTGAATAAACTTTGTTACTTTAAACACTCATCTATTTATGTTTATTCACACATTTTATGTTTTACTTTTAATTCCATTAAATTCAGTTACTATACAAAGACTGGAATCCTAGAGCTTACAAAATAAAACAAAGACTGGTGTTTGGAAGTCACGTGAATTAAATCTGAATTTTAGACAATTTTATTTTATAAGAATATAATTTAACATTTTTATATAAAACAAAAAATATTTTCAAAACTACATGGAAATTTTTAATTTATTATTATAAGAAGAAATCTGATAGAATAAACTAAAAGCTTTACTCTTGATTATATGAATATTTCTATGGATCATTAATTTTTACATGACTGTCTTCTAGTTTTCATTTATATTTTTCTTTATGTATTTATATTACTTTTTTCTTTCATTACTTTTGTTTTTTATTCCTTGGGTTTTTCTTTGGAGCATTTTGTGTGTGTGTGTATGTATGTGTATGTATGTGTGTATATATATATATATATATATATATATATATATATATATATATAT
>JBCNYH010000022.1:15863169-15877168 GCA_039654325.1 Tandanus tandanus | reverse complement strand
TCACAGACGCCCATGATTGGCTGGTGATCGCTGTGAGTGATAGGGAAGTGAGCGTATGCCATCCCTCCCTCCCTCCCTCCCTCCCGAACAGTGAATTTTTCACCAGAAAAAAAAATATAGTTAGCGGAGTTCTTTTACTGAAAAACTCCACATTTACACTGTACATCAAGGAGGACAGAAATAAAAGGTGTGATTAGTTTCGTCCTCTCACACTTCAGCACTGAGATCTGAGGGACTGTAACATACTATAGTCACTATACAAAATCATGGCTCAGTAGCATGACGGGACAAAATTCATCACACCCCCGGTGTTAGTCGTGATCTCCTTAACGTACTGTGAGAATTTGATGAAAGTCGCAGAGCAAGAGTCTTTACGTCTGGGAGGTCAAGACAAGACAGTTTTGTCTTATCACAGTCCAGATCTGAGAATCGAGCACTGTGTTTGAACGGTGTATACTAGTGTGGAGAGTGGAAGTGAATTAATGCATTAACAGCTATAAACAGTCATTTTTTCCCCCAATAATGTGTGTGTGTGTGTGTGTGTGTGTGTGTAGAGGGCACTACAGATAACATAGCGATGCAGGCTCTGGAGCACATTCACTCTAACGAGGTGATTATGACGATCGGACGCTCGCGCACCATCGAGGCTTTTCTGAAGGACGCAGCTCGCAAACGCAAGTTCCACGTCATCGTCGCTGAGTGTGCACCTTTCTGTCAGGTAACATTACCCACAATCCCCTGCTGCAGTGAGTGTAGTACTGCAGTGCTGAGTACTGTGTATATGTTGTTCCCAGGGTCATGAGATGGCCACCAGTCTGTCAAGAGATGGCATCGAGACCACAGTTATTCCAGACGCTGCCATTTTCGCGGTCATGTCTCGAGTCAACAAGGTGAGCGTGTGAGAGGTAGGGGGGGGGGTTTGTATTTATTACCCTACAGTATTACATTTTAAAATGTCCTTTCTCTCCTTTTTTGTGTGTGTGTGTGTGTGTGTTTCAGGTAATTATTGGCACACAGACCATTCTAGCTAACGGAGGACTGCGAGCGGTGAACGGAACCCACACACTTGCTCTTGCAGCTAAACACCACTCCACGCCGCTCATCGTGTGTGCAGCCATGTTCAAACTCTCACCTCAGGTAACCATGACGAGGAGAGCATGGCATCTTAAAACCTCTCACAGTCACACTCGCATATGTACCTTGTTTTTCTTTTCCTCTCCTCAGTTTCCAAATGAAGAGGACACGTTCCACAAGTTTGTCTCTCCACACGAGGTTCTACCTTTCACCGAAGGTACAAACAACTCAAACATAACACATCCATCACCTACACCATGACGAATGAGTCGGGTAGCTGCTAAAATGAAACATTTGAGGGCCAATGATGGAATGCACAAATAAAAGAGGAAAAAAAAATTACAAAACTGAAATGAGAGAAAACCGGTGCAGATTCGCAGCATCATCCAGATCCGACCTTTGACCCTCACATTTGTGTTATTGAGAGTTTGACCGCTTGATCTTTCCCCTCAGGTATTTTTATATATTTGCTCTGGATCAAGCCTTTTATCATAATTTTATTAATATTATTATAGCACTTTCAAATCACATTACTCTTATCCTTAACACACTGCTGCTTCTCATCATCATCACTTAACATAGAATTTTATTATTATACACTGCCAGGCCAAAAAAAAAAAGTCACACTCTAATATTTTCATGGAGTGCCTTAAGCCGTGATCACAGCATGTAATCACCATGGCATTTATATGGCAATAAAATGAAGTCAGCTGATGATCTGAATGTTCTGAATGAGCAGGTTATCACATCAGTGGACTTTTTCTTCCCTGATGGCACGGATATAAAATGGGGACTCAAATAATGAGTGGTTCAGGGAGCATGAGGAATCATTTTCACCTATGTATTGGCGCCCCAGGTTCCTGACCTTAACCCTATTGAAAGTTTTCGGGATGTGCTGGAGAAGAATTTATGGAGTGGTTCAGTTTTTCCCTCATCAATTCAAGACGTCGGTAAAAAACATTAACCCGACTCTGGATGGAAATAAATGTTAGGTTGTTTAAGTTTGTTGAAACAATGCCATGGAGATTACATGCTGCGTTCAAGGCTAAAGGCTCTCCAAGAAAATACTGGTGTATGTGACTTTTTTTCTATTGACCGGGCCGTGTACTTTGTTGCGTAGATCTTTTAAATAACATGCTCCCTGCAGTGGCTTTCCGTTTTTAATGGTTATTTCACTCATCCCTCTTTTTTCCATCCCTCTATTCCCCCAGTTTTCAAACTAGTCTGGTTTTTTTTTCTCCTTCTAATATACTAGTCATACATCTATACTATGCTGGACACTACTACCAAGCACTTACTTTTTTTTTTTTTTAATCACACCTACCTTCCTTTATTTTTTAAATTATTATTATTATTATTTTAACATACTTTACTTTGGAACCTGTTCAACTTTAAGATCAAACTTCTCCTAGACATTAAAAGTCAGGACCACGCATGTTGGGAAATGAGTTTTTATACTTTATAGAAAAAGTCATGCTGTATTTATGTACTCATCTTTTCCTTTTCATCCCTCCATCCTTTATTTGGACCTGTTGATTTTACTTTCTTTACATAGTGTGTATATATTTATAATTACCTAGGACAAAAATTAAAAACCTTGCTGTATGGATTCATCTGCAAATGTACGGCACTTACCTGCTTTTCATACTAATAAAACTCATCTATCATTTTGGGGGGAACGATGACGACGACACCCTTACCATCTATTTAATATCCAACTTCCCAATCTATTTAACCTCTTTGTATTTACACTCCATACATACACTTTTAAACATTACTCGTAACATGTGTAACTGGTAACACCTCATTTTGTGTCTTTTGCCCTCTGATTTCAGGTGAGATCCTGTCGAAGGTGAGCGCTCACTGCCCTGTATTTGATTATGTACCTCCGGAGCTCATCACACTGTTCATCTCCAACATCGGGGGAAATGCCCCGTCCTACATCTATCGTCTGATGAGCGAGCTTTACCACCCTGAGGACCACGAGCTCTAAATAAACATCATGCACAACAACGCTGACTCTCTGTCTCTCAGTGTGTGTGTGTTCTCATTGAAGTTATACTCTACAGTTAGAAGGGGTTATTTGAAGACATATGTACACAGCAGCACAAACTGAAGAGTTGCATGAAGTTCAGCTTTAATACAGTAATCAGGCTGCCTACAAAAAACTGTCTAAACACATTTAAAAATAGAGCTGAATACCACAATTTAAAAAAAAGAGAGAGAGAAGGATCCTGAGGTTCAGTGATGTTCAGGCTCAACAGGAAGGAGGGACAGATCCCAGGGAACCTCTCAGCTACGAGACAAAACACAAAATTTTCTCAGTTGGTCCACACTGCTGGAAGAAACCTGGAAATGTGTGTGTGTGTGTGTGGTACCTGGCCTGTGCTTTAGTCCACTTAAGGGCGTGTCTGGGTGGTACTGAGGCTGGGGGGTGGTAGAAGGTGCAACCTGCACGGTTACAGTGTGCCGCAAAGCGACACGGCTACAACACACACCCATCAATATCAAGGGTACATCATTCACAAACACCAAATACCCTGATAACACACAGCATGAACTTACTTTGGGATGGTAGAAGGTACAGTCTGTCCTCTTACACTCCGGGAAGAAACGACACACACTGCTGGACTGCGAAGGGGCTACACACACAAACACACATTGGTTATATACAAATACCTGACAGAAAATCACAAGCTGTGTGTGTGCGCATGTACAACATTTACATCACAAAAAATTTAAATAGACGATTAGATAACGCTAGCAGAATGAGTATACCACACACACACCTGGTTTGGGAGGCTGCACCATTGCTCTGGGACTGACGTGTGTGTACGGACAGTCAGGTTTAGAACACTTGCCATCGTATTTACAGTTAGGATGGATGAACAGACACTTCTCTCCATACACACAGCTGGGAAACGTCCTACACACACACACACGGGTCATATACAAAGACCATACATAAAATCAAAAGCTGTGTGTGTGTGCATGTACACACCTGCACTGTGTTGTGGGATGGTGGTAAACACACTCATCTCCACTCTTACACGCCGGCCAGAACCTGCAACGCTCTGGAACCTTCTGTCTTTTCACCTGCACTGGTTCCTCCTCCATCTGTTCTTCTCCCTCTCCTTCCATTACCATCTCTTTATCTGAGAGAAATTGAGAGACCGTGATGAGAGGAATAACAGAAAAACTAACGAGTATTAGCTGAGTTGATTATCAGCCAGTGTGGTTTAAGTGTCAGTGTGTGTCCTCACCATCATATGAAAGGTCAGAGGTCATTCTCAGGTGCACTGGTTTAGTCCTGTGCTCGGCTGAAGGGTTGAAGGTCATGGTGTTGGGGGTGTGGTCAGTGTCCATGTCGTGTTCGGTTAAACTGGCGAGAGGACTTGGTACCCCATCTAACGTCACGATGAACTTCGGACTGCACTCGGGTTTTTCTCTGAGGAGGGACATACGGAATAATCACCACCACCTTCCAGTATGTTATACAGGTAATGTAGAATGAATGAATACTTACCTTGCCTGCACAGTACGTGGAGTGGTGGCCAGGGCCTCCTCCTGATTGACAGTATCCAGCCTGCTCCGGACTGGTGGATTCTGTTCCAGCTCTGGTTTCCTCATGATGAAGGAGCGAGTGTCCAGAGCCTTCAGTCTCGCAGTCTCAAGCAGCTGCAGCTCTGAACACAGACCAAAAACGGGAATTGATGTCATTACAGGCACACCCTGATCATCATACACACATCAAAACATGTTTAAGAAACCATTTAGTGATTGTCTTAAAACTTACCAAACTGTTGCCCTCTGATCTCATCATCCCGATGATCCTGCTGCAGTCTTGCAGCCAGAGAGCGAGAAGGGGCTAGAGAGCGAGAGGGGGCTAGAGAGCGAGAGGGGGCTAGAGAGAGAGAGAGAGCGAGAACCTCTTTATTTCTTACTGATTTGATGTGCTGTCCCTTTAAAAAGCGGAGTCTCACCATTTGAGTGGGTGTGTTGTGCTTCCTGTGGAAGGATTTCAAGCAGGTGCTCTTGGACTAACTGGATGGCTGCTCTGTTCAGGTCTTCATTCGTTGAGCGTGTTCGTGGTGCCACAGGAACCATCTGTCGCTGGGGGACTGCAGTTGCCATGGGAGAGGCACACAAACAAAATCAAACACACAAATAGCAGTGAGATATTGATATTACATCACAATGAAAGCAGTGATGATGCTGGAAAAAAAAGGCATTATGTTTTCACCCTGTCTGTGCATCCATCCGAACGCAATTGTGGGCCAATTCACCAGTTGCTCACTATTAAAGCCCCAAGAATTGGTACCGGTTTTAAGGACATATGTAAACCCTTTTATGGTAAATGTGTTCCCTAAGAGCAGTATCCTTTTTCAGCAGTATAATGCACCTGGTCATACTGCAAAAACTGATCAGGAATGGACTGAAGAAAACTGGCCTCCAAATTCCCCATCTGTGGGATCTGCTGGCCAAACAGTTCCAAACCATGGCCCCACCCTTAAATTGCAGGAGACAAAGAATGCTCTATGAACTGTTTAGTGCCAGATAAAACTGCACATCCTCAGAGATCATGTGGAGCCCAAAAGAGCCATTTTAGAGATACAAGTTGGACCTATACAGTAATAGACAGGGTGCTTGTTATGGCTGACCATGTGTGCATGTGTTTGTGCATGTGTGTGTGTTTGCGTATAAAACTCACTGGTGTATGCAGCTGTGGTTTTGCTGATGGAGTCCTGCGCCTCAGAAATAGCCTTTAGGATTAAATTCTTATTGGCCTGTTTTGCTGGAGGCAGAGATGGCCTGTAGAAACACAACAGCAAAACCCTCACCATTATTTACCATTTTGCACGCATGCATGCACACTCTCTCACACACAAACACCTCTTTAGTCTGTGCTTGTACAAAACCTGACCATCTACTTGACTACATTCTAATACTTATGACTAATCACTCACTGAAGTTACTAATTATGGCATTATTATTATTATTATTATTATTATTATTGAATACAAAAAAAGTTGAAACAGACTTGCGCTCTGGTTTTGGTGGGAGAGAAACTCGACTCTGCATGCTGTAATCTTCCTCGTCCTCCTCGTCTTCCTCGCTCTCATAAAGTCGTTCGTGACCTCTCTGAATCCGAACCACTGAGCTCGCCACAGGAGCTTTCCTTTTCCGTGAGACTTCCTCCTGCTAAAAGATTGGCAGAAAAGTTGAGCACGACTTTTACAAAACAAAAATAACAAAATAAACCACAAAACCTTTTCTTTCATCTTTTTGTTTTTCTTTAATCCTCTTTTTACAGTGAGAAAATAAAACAAAGAAGTAATCGACGCAATGTGTTGCCTTGGTATACCTTCACCGTCAAATTGTGACCCTACTCTTTGACCTATGTCCTTAAAACCTCTACCAGTTCTTGGGGCTTTAATAGTGAGCAATTGGTGAATTGACCCACAATGGCGTTCAGATGGACACACAGACAGGGTGAAAACATAATGCCTCCAGCAGCATCAAGGTGGGTGGAGCCATGATAGTTTTGAGCAAATTTATGCACAAACAAACATTATTAGTATTGCTTGAACCATCATTTCTGTTTTTAAGTAATATTTAATAAAAAGTCAGGTGGAACTCCTCACCTTACTGGTTCCCTCCCTGTAGCTCCGCCCATAAAGAGAGCTTGACCTTTGTTGACCTCTCATAATCTCAGAGGACCTGTAACTCTCCTCAGCTCTTTCTGAACCCCGACTGGACAAGCGGCTGGTTATGGGGTTGGGCTTCCCAGAGATCAAGACCCTGGGGTCATTGGTGATGAGGTCATCATCCTCCAGGTCGGGTTTGATGTCAATGATGACTTCAGCTGAGTGCTCAAGTAGAGGCTTCACTGCGGAGGTCTGTCTGGAGGAGCGGTCAGAGGATGTTCTCCTGAAACACAGACAAAACATGCATACGCATGCACACATACAAAACACACACGCACACAGAACACAGTTCATTCCCTTAGCTGTATTCTGTCCTTTGACCTTTTGTTTTTATGTGTTAAGTGTGTGTGTGTGTGTGTGTGTGTGTGTGTGTGTGTGTGTGTGTACACAAATTAAAGCCTGACCAGAACGCAGTCATTTATAAATACCTGCCATGGTGTTCATGGGCAGAGCTAGACACCCGCCCTTCTAACCTATCAGAGCGTGAGCTGG
Source organism: Tandanus tandanus (assembly GCA_039654325.1). NCBI lineage: Eukaryota > Metazoa > Chordata > Actinopteri > Siluriformes > Plotosidae > Tandanus > Tandanus tandanus. The sequence continues at coordinate 15,869,894 of JBCNYH010000022.1, read as the reverse complement.
ACACAGTGAGAACCCGAGACTCCTCGGCTTTACGTTCATCCCGACCGGATGTGGCGGCATCAGAAGGGAGGTGCTTACTGCGGACAGAGGTGGGCTCTAAACACAGAACAAAACAAAGAGAATTTAACTCAGAGTAAGAATTAGCTTTATGTGTGTATGTGTGAATATATATGTATAAAAATGTTTTAATATATATAAATGTAACGTGTGTGTGTGTGTGTGTGTGTGTGTGTGTGTGTGTGTGTGTCATACCCACTGCAGATGATCGGAGTTTATCCAGCACCCCATGTAACCTGTAACATAAAAACATCTTTCTGTACTTACTCATCACTCCTGTGATCATCACTGCTGGAGAATTAATCAGTGTTCTGGTGCACTCTGAATTCTGTCTAAAAAGATTCATCCCCAACACACAAAAGGATACAAAAATAGACCACATGGGTCTAGTTTGACAAGTCCAATATATAAAAAGTGACCTTGTGACCCATATACCAAATTTGGTGATCCTATGTCATTTCCTTCGAAAGTTATTGCACTAATAAGTTGTACAAACCCATTTCTATAGCTCCCATTCAGCAGCGGAAGCTAAAATAAATGTACTAAGTTGACTGCTCTGACCTTGAAACAAGGTCACGGTGACCCATATACAATCCCATCCAAGATCTTTCTGAGGGCAATGCATGCAACAAATGTGGTGATCCTGTGTCATTTTCTTTCAGCGTTATCACACCTTGATAAGCCTGTAGGGAAATTTATATTTGTGTGTTTACACTATGATCATTTCACGTCCAACATTAACATCGTGTTGCACTCTTTTAAAACAACGAAGTCCTAATAGCAATACAGGCTATTCTGTACTTGTAATTTTCCACTGTGAAATATGTAACCTTGCTTGTCTGCTCTTGTTGCATCAGAAACAGTCTGTTCCTCCTTACCTGCAAGGCAGATGTTCGCCTTGCACAATTGCACTACTCATGTACCATATATGATAATACCTCTTTACTGTTGTTCTCTGTGGAAAACTACTACACCCAGACCTCATGTATAAATACTGCTGATTTTGACTATCTTCAGAGAGCTTGAATAAACGAATCGAGTATACTTTGCTGTGTACGGTTCCTTTGTTGAAGCCTCTCCCAGCGCTGGCGGCGGGAAAGGGCGGGGCTAGGGACGGACGGAGAGGAGAGTAGAGGATAAAGGAATAAGTTTTCTTACAAAGCCTAAGATAGAAAAATTCACTAACTTGGTCAAGGCTTTCTCGTGCTTTTCTCAAGGCCTGTTTGTGCAAAGTTATTGCACAAATAAGCCTTGAGAAGCTCAATATATAAAAATTACTAAGTTGACTATTGACCTTGACACAATCCATATACAACACCATCCTATTCACCATCGAGAGGGAACCATACACCAAATTTGGTGATCCTATGTCATTTCCTTCCAACGTTATTGCACTCAGTTTGTATGGATGGATAGACGAAAACTATTTCCATAGCTCCCACTCTGCTCACCTAGGCTAATTAGTGGTGTAGTTGTGCGTTGTTTTTTAGCTGTGTAGCTGTATAGGTGTATGTGTTGTCCTACCACACTGTGAACTTGATGGTGTTGTTTCCCAGAAACAGTGAAAGATCATCAGCCATTTGCTGAGCGTTCTTTTTATTGGCTACCATCACCATGATGTAATCAGGAAGCTCCTCATCTGCAATAAAACACATGGATTCAGGCACACATACACAAACAAAAAAATAGAACTTTCACCGCTGTCAATCATGTATAAAATTTTCACCAATCAAAACGCCTCATTTTCTCGCCTACTAAGTGACTCCACACTTCCCCACAAGCTGATCAGGCTGGTATGTATCCCTCATAAGAAAGCTGTTGACTGCTAAAATGCTTCTTAGATGTGTTTGGGCAATTCTGATGAAAGATATATTGAAGGCTGCAGAAAGCTTGTTTTATCCTTTTCCCAAAGCTGAAAACCCAGTCGGATAAGTGTCTGTGATGGATTATGCATGCAGTAGGACCCACACACAGCTGGATGTAAACATCAACAAATAGGATTCTCTTGAATGAAGTAGATGCATTCGGGCTAGTAATGTACAGCGCTACTGGTGAGAGAGTCGCTGTGTGAGATGCATTAGAAAAGTAAAGGGTGGAGCTTATCGCTGTTGGGAGGTGGGGGTCTCTGCAGTGTTTGCAAAAAGAGCTTACCTACATACGCCCCCAACTCCTGCAGCTTCCCTTTAATGGCTCCCTGAAACACACACACACAAAGTATTATTCATTATTCCAATGAAACAATAATGACAAACTGTCAAATTCATTTAACAATAGTATAGTGGATTTTTAGAAGTTTAATCAATATTAATGAGCGTTCGGTGAATATTAATGAGCATAGAGTGAATATTTATGAATGTACATCGAATAATAATGTGCGTAGTGAATAATCATGAACGTACAATGAATATTAGTGTACAGTGAGTACAATAAACATTAATGAGCATATAGTGAATACTAATGTGTACAGTAAGTTTTAATGAGCATACAGTGAATATTAATCAGTGTAAAGTAAACATTAATGAGTATATACGCTACACATAGACTAGAATTTACTAGTTACCTTCAGATTGTTTTTACTTAAATCTAAAACATATTATAGCGGGGTTATATGAACATTATTACCTGTCTTCTGCTTTATCTCACACACATTGTGAAGAATGTGTTACCGAATTATAGAGACGTCACAAGTGTTTAGAACTACAACCCCACAATACACTCAGCATGACTGGAACTGAGAACTAGCCTTTCAATGAACTAGCTTAACATTATTTAACTACAGTAAAAATATGAACGCAAAATCGACCCCGCATTCAATCTGATTACATATTCAGAAACTCTAAACAACATTAACAAAGTAAATATGAAGTTAATGTAACGAAATGACGTTACATTAAAGCTAATAATAACACAGCAGACCTAGCTAGCGAATTTAAGCTAAGCTAAGCTAACGCAGTGGGTTATCTGAATGATTAAATTACCCGTATTTTCTTGCTGATCTCCGTCCCGATTTCCATCTTTTAATGTCTCAGCTGTCGTACGTGACCTAGAAATTACCACATGCATAAACTATTAATAACAAAACTAAAGTATTTTTTAAACTCGAGTTCTCTAATATATCAACTTCGCGCATGAGCAAACACGAAGCAGCTTTTCGAAACACTGCGCATGCGCGTACATTTACTCTTGATTCTCCAGGACGGTAGATGGCACTAGTGTGTCGTGGTTTGTTTACATGTTTTTTAAAAAACGTTACCCATCTCGCTCTTAAAACGGGACGGTACTTTCCATTTACAAGACCGAAAGTGTTCGCGAATCTCGCCTAAATGTGATTCTTTTTATTTTTAGCAGCAGGGTTTTGTATCCAGAAGTATCACTGAGGAGCTCACAAAAGAGGTGCGCGTGCAGGCACGGTATCGTTATCACAATCGGGAGCACGAGCTAATGATGACATCACGTGCAACAACGAGGTGAAGAAGACGGTTGGTGTGTTAGATTCAAAATGTATTAAATAATTTGCTATTTTTATTACATTTCGAGACAAATAGGACGTATTAAAATAACACAAATTGAGAAAATGTAGATTAGTTTGTTGCTAGGATACGAAGCGCGATGACCCCATGTCAGCCGCGTGCTGTAGAGGAGTGTTGTGTGATTATTATAATCATTAGGGTTGTTACTTTTATTCCCGTGTACTAATAGATTGGCTTAAAGATGAGTTATTTGGGTCGGAACGGTCTGATTGGTCTTGGTATTGGTGTCACCGCCAGTACGGGTATGATCGCGTTCCTGATCATTAAAGAGATAATACGGAGGAGGAGAGCGCGCCATCTAGTGGTGTCCCACAGCAGTGCGGCTGTGGATGGGCAGATAAACCTGGGGCAGGACCATGGAGGTGAGGAGTCAGGATGGGTGATCTCATCAGAACAGTACAATGCCAATACAATAATTATCACAATATTGTTATTGACACTGTGTGTGTGTGTAGTGGTGTTAGTGTCACCGCTGAGCGGGTTAACCCCGGAACAGCATGCTGACCTAAGGAAGACTCTGGACGAGGTGATGATAAGTGTGTCCACTCTGCGTGGTGAAGTGGCTGAGCTAAGGAGCGGACTGAGAGACATCGCCAACACCATAATCGAGGACGTCAGGTCAGTGCGCATCAGTGTGTGTTTTAGTGTTATTATACTAGTTTATTAGTATATTAGTATTAATAATATGTTAGTGTGTACTGTAGAATGTACTAGTATGTTAGTATGTGTTTTTGCGGGACTCTTAAACCCCATACACGTATCCTACATATATCAAGATTAATTCATTTTAATAACTTGTTTATAGAAGGGAATAAAATTGAGGTAACCAAACACACAGTCTTATTCTTGATATGTAAAGTACACTGTTTAGAAACCCTAAGTTTAGAGAGCATTTCAATAACACAAGAATATAATTACTTGTTTAATTATTTCACGTCATTAACGATGACGTTGCATAACTCGTCATATTATACGCCTCTTGTTGCCTATTTTACTCTCTTTTCTTAAATTTTCTTACGTTTTTCCTTTTTCGAGATATAAAATTTCCGGAATGATAGAGAGAATAACACAGGGTTCCCATGTGTACACACACGCAGGAGGGACAGACGGATGTATGCTATAGTTTTGATGCTTAGACGCTTTTTCCTTATCAGTGGTGCTCCCACTGTGCAGGAGCTTTACTATTAGTATGTACTGTAGTGTTCTAATGTGCAATAAAGACTCCATAGGTATGTAAGTGTGTAATAAAGTCTATATTAGTATGTTATTGTGTATTTTACAGTGTTACAGGTGTTGTAGTATGTACTAGTGTGTGTGTGCTAATATGCTCCTGTGCACTGTAGGGTGCAGTACTACATATCTTGGTACTGATTTGTATGTCCGCCTCTGTAGGAAGGGAGTGGAGGAGGGACAGAAGGCACGACGACGACGTCACTTTATGCAGAGGGAGCGTTCTGACTCGATGAGTTCCAGCTCCATCTACTTCACCGCTAGTAATGGAATGAGCAGTCAGAGCGAGGCCGGGTATGCAACGCTGCCACACCCCCTACAGTGTTAAAAGAATAATTAATGAGTTCACTGAGCTAATATATTTTATCTGGAGAGGAATTTATCTGCTTAACTAGCTGCTGTATGTGTGTTCTGCTCATAGATACACGACCGCTTATTCAACTGCAGAGTCTGACTACACAGACCGAGAGACGGACAGAGACGAGGACCGTGATGAGGACGATGAAGGTGACACGCCCTATGCGTCTGTCTTTAGTACAGTTCCAGTCATAGGGAAGGAGTTTGTTGTTTAAACAACTGTAATATCGAGTGTGTTTTACAGTGTGGTGATTTGCAAGAGTGTTTAAGTAAGGATTAGAGTGGCGTAAGAGTAACGATAGAATGTTATAACGGAGTCAGAATAAAGTTAGAGTAGTGTTAGTGTTTGTGTGATGATAGAGAAACATTAGAGTAATGTTGTGTTAAGTGTACGAGTAATGTTACAATGTTACAGTAAGTGTTGGAACAACATGGGAGCGTTAGTACTCTTAGAATAACGTTAGAGTGTTAAAAAGTACAGTAGAGTTAAAGACTAAAGTTAGAATAATATTAAAGTAGAATGCCACTGTCATTAAAGTAGTATTCATGAAGTATTTCAATAACATTAGTGTTAGGGTCATGTTAATGTGAAGTCACTATACAACAGGACGGTATGGTGGCATAGTGGTCAGCATGTCCGCCTCACAGCAAGAAGGTCCTGGGTTCACCTCCCCGGCTCGGGCGTTTCTCCATGTGCTTGTGTGGGCTTCCTCCAGGTACTCTAGTTTCCTTCCACAGTAATTGGCTGTTCAAAATTGCCCTTAAGTGTGAAAGTGAGTATGAATTGTTGTGTGTGTTGGCCCTGCGATGGTCTGGCGAGCTGTTCAAGGTGTGTCCCGGCTTTTGCCAGCGTCGGCTAAGATATGCTCTGGCCTCCCTGGGACCCTAATAGGCTTGAGTGATTCGGCAAATGACTGAATGAGTGATATACAGCAAGTATTGTTATAAAATCTTTAGTGTAGCATGAGCATGCCTAGTCACATTAGAACTGTAGTGAGAGTTAGAGAGTAATGTTAGAATTTTAGCATTATAGTATTAGAGTAGGGGTCTCCAACCCTCTTCCCGGAGAGCTAACTTCCTAAAGACTGCTTTAAGAAGTTATTGATCAGTATTTGATCTTTGGTTGGACATAAAACATGCAGGAAAGTAGGTCTCCAGGAACAATGTTGGGGACTCCTGCATTAGAGCCTCTCACACTCACATCCACACCTATGGGCAATGTGGAACAGCCAGTTAGCCTAATGTGCACGTCTTTGGACTGTTGGAGGAAACTGGAGTACTCATAGGAAACCCATGCAAGCACAGGTAGAACATGCAAATCCCACACAGAAAAGCCGTCGCCGAGCCTGGGACTCAAACCCAGGACTTTCTTGCTGTGAGGCTGATGTGCTAACCACTATGCCGTCCAAATACACTGCTCAAAAAAATTAAGGGAACACTAAAATAACACATCCTAGATCTGAATGAATGAAAAATTCTTATTAAATACTTTGTTCTTTACATAGTTGAATGTGCTGACAACAAAATCACACAAAAATTATCAATGGAAAT
>JBCNYH010000022.1:15810534-15821436 GCA_039654325.1 Tandanus tandanus | reverse complement strand
GTCACTGTGCCAAGGTCAAAGGTCACATATGCAAATTAGCTACCCCACACACAGGTTTAAGTCATAGGGAGTGCCTACACAATATTTCAGAAAGTTGGCATGTGCATGAACCGAGCAATGGCCGGGACAAAATTGTCTCGCCACCCGCCAGCCCACCAAGCCAACGACAATACCCCTCCAGCCATAACTGGCTGAGGGGTAAAAACAAACAGGAAACAGATATTTCCAGTGTGAACATTTCAGATTACAAATGAATCATTATTTCTCACATTAATAACATATGTAAGAAGATTTTCTCCACAGGCTCACCGAATCTGGTCGTTATTGTGAAATAAACCCTGACAGGGTGATAGGGCCATTACCCTGATGTGAAGCGCACTATTACATCCCTACCAAAGAAACCCCAAAAACACAAACTATTGGTTTAAATATGATTATTTTGCTTCCACTAATGATGTGATCTATTAGGTGTAGTGATTGACCAATCAGAATCGAGTAAAGAAAACAAAGGGAAAAACACTGAAGAAGAGGATGAATATTGTATGGTAATATAGGTTCTTATTGAACTACTAAAATACCCAAATGATAAGCCTGACAATGTGTAAACAAATTACTGTATTATTTTTTTTTTTTAAATGTCAAGTATATGTGCGACAGACACAAACCACATGGCGAGATGAACCTGAGGGTGTTTTCAGTGGTACTGCAATGATGTCAGATACGTCTCGAAACAGGAAATGAACTCATCGTACTCGTGACAGTATCTAAAACCACACACACACACACACACACAGGCGCAAACTCAAAGTTTCCACTATCAGTGCTCACAGTGCATTTTTTATTATCGTTCAGTTAATTAAGAAGATTCATTCCATAATTGGAACTTCTTTGTGAGTCAGCGCTCACTGTTAAAAGAGTCGACTCAGATATATGAGTCATAACATTATTGCAGCGATGCTAACTCTATCAACTTATTTAGCTGTGTTTTTCACGTAATAACATTTATTTATTTAATAAAAATGTAATGCAGTGCAATATTTTAAGAAATGCAGAGTAAGATTAGAGAATATAACTGATGTAATAAACATTGATTTAGAAAACAATTCTTTCTTTTCTTTTCTTTTTTTGACATTTAAACAATTGGAGTGCTTACAGACATCCAATCATAAGCACTGTAAAATCCTCACACACATATAACCAAGCCTGGAGGGTGTCTCTGGAGTTTTTCTTGCTCTGACACACCACATTCAGATCATTAAGCTCTTAATCTGATGAGCCTGGCATGTTCGAGCGGGCAAAGCTACTTAGTTTCCAGGTTGTGTCTTGAACACTAGCTTTTATATACAGATTACACAAAAATGCTAAACACATATAACTACATATCACACACTTTCTAGAAAGATCTGGATAAATCATGTCATTACAGTCTTTTGTCTTATCTTCTGTTCTGACTTTTTATTTTTAATGCTTACTTTAATGCTGCATAATGTGCAAATTCACATAAAATGTTTTCATTACCCAGCTATTACTTGCTAATCAACTTATGAGTTGATTACATCATGCACATTTTCATATCTTCATAAAATTGATAAATTATTATCAACAAAATTAATCAAGAAGCTTTCTCAGAAAGTCTGGCCAATCAGAGCCTACAATCAGTGTGACATCATCACTATGCGACCACAATCTGAATTTCATTAGCTTTGTTCTGAATGCTAGTGCTTGATCGAAGAGGTCTTGTTATACATAGAATATGTTGTAGTATTTAAGTAGCTAGCTAGGAAACTCCTAAAATTATTAGTATGATCATTCATTCATTCATTTGCTGAACTGCTTAATCTTATTCATGAAGTCACAGAGATCACAACCGACTCAAAAGCGGGGTACACCATAAATAGCGCGACAGGCCATCACAAGGCCAAAACATACACACAGACACACACAGGGGCAATTTGGAACAGCCAATTAGCCTAATGTGCACGTCTTTGGACTGTGGGAGGAAACCCCAAGTTTTGGGAGAACAAGCAAACACCACACAGAAATACCCTCGCCAAGCCTGGGACTCGAACTCAGGACCTTCTTGCTGTGAGGCAGATGTGGTAACCACTGTGCAGTCCTCTTATGAGCATGTGATATTCTTATCCTCTTAGCAGGTACACAAATTGTTTAGCTTCCCTGACTACAGCAAGATTAAAAAAAAATCTAGAGGATAAAAAAAACCCTCACCAAACAAACAAACAACAAAACAAAACCCTGATGTCTTCATACGATGTGAGCAGTTAACTTATTGGATTAGAGCCTTTTTTTAAATAAAAAAATTTTAGTGATTGAAACAATACGACAACAACAAACAAACACCCTACCCACCACACCAGGCTTGTCCTTTTATATACATGAGAAGATCATCCATCATGTCTTTTCCTTTACTTTTTCATCATTTCTTTTTTTCTTTCTTCTTGCTGTGTGGCATGGCACAGGTGCGTCTGAGGCTGAGGTTGTGGGTGGGAAGGGGCTTTTTTTGGAGTCACTGATCTAATTCTGGGATGTTTATTCAGGTTCCCACCTCTTCCTGTTATTCATATTCCAACCTGAGCCAGGTATAAGTGGTTACTCTGACAACTGGCCCTGGGAATGCTGGGATTTGACAGTGGGACAGGTGTGGACCAACTACTATAGAATGTGTAGTTGACAAATGTTTTTTTTTTTTTAAATGCACGAAAACACAGTCTCTGTTCAGTGTAATTACTGGTTTATAAATACTATAACATTAATCTAATATAATAATATAAACACTAATCTCATATGCTAACATGCATTTAGTTAACAGACCTCAAACTAGCTTATGTACAAAAAAAATCTCTTATATGAGACAAAGTAGCAAGAGAATCCACAGCAGAGCAGGGTTGCCTGTTAGCTGCCAAAGAACTTTGTAGTCACATTTTTATTATTACAACAATTAAAATAAATAACACCAACATATTAAAACCACATTACAGTTATTAGCCCACTACTGCTGTTTAAAAAGTACTTCTGTATACTTAAGTGTAACTGAGTGAAATCTGATTAGTGTTGTTTTTTCTTGATGGAATTTAAGTGTATTATTTGGTCTGTGGTGCGGTGGTGTCTGTTTGGTGTGTGGTTTCTAGTGACATGCAAATTCACAGAAGGGTGATATCATGCAGTCTCCAGGCATGATGTAATCTCTGTCTCCTGACATTTCAGTGTGGTTGTGTTTATAATATTTATGTCGTGAATCTCTGGAGGCATTCTTTCACTAACTGACGCAACTACATAACTGAACACTGTTGTGTGTGTGTGTGTGTGTGTGTGTGTGTGTGTGTGTGTGTGTGTGTGTGCTTTTGGGGAATATAGCAAAAAGGAGTTTGATCTTATATCTCTCTTACAGCCTACATAAGGAATTAAATCAGCATCAGTCTTTAGTCTTTAATGCTGTGATTTATTGGTATCAGGATTGCCCTGTGTCAGGAATTGCACCACATGATCCTTGGAAAAAAGGGGGGTGGGGCAATGATAGAGTTTATGTGCAGGTTATTGCTAGCTAACTGAAATTGGTTTCTGGCTGTACAGATTTTTTCACAAGCTACTTTGGTCCTTTGTAGACACAACGGACAACTCTAAATTACTTCTGGAATCAGTTACATAATTATTGAGGGCGAGGTAGATATCACAGTTTTGTTCACTGATATCCACGGAGTCAGAGGGAAATAACTGTTTTAGTATACACTACATGGGAACAAAAACTAAAACAAGATTTTTATGGATTGTTTTTTAATTTCAAAGTGTGACAGTGATCACCTGTACTCCATTATTGCATCCTTTTAAACTCATTAAATGTGACCATATCGGAATCGGTGACCGTCGCAAACCATGAATTTTTGCCGCTATTTTGATTCAAGCATTATCCCGAGTTTGCAAGGTGGAGTAAGCACTTAGTCAGTGAGGGGATTATCTAAGGTTTACATTGTTTTAATGTGACTAAATGTGATTTTATTGGCTTGGTGTGAGCAGCATGATTTTAGTCTTAAAGGCAGGCAGCCATTTTCTCGCTAGTTCTCACTTCGAGGATGATGAGAGGAGAAACATAAAGAGTGAAAGCTGGGCAGTGGCTAAGCCTCTGGGTTACTGATATGAAGGTCGGGGGTTCAAAACACAGTACCACCACTGTTGGGCATTTGAGCAAGGTCCTTAACCCTCAATTGCTCAGTTGTATAAAAAAAATTACAAATGTAAGTCACTCTGGATAAGGGCATGTGCCAAATATTGTAAATCTAAATAGGCAGATAGGCTACACCCTTCGACACCATGCTGACAGCGCTGTTAGGTGGAGCAACTTTGTGCTGCCATCTTGGTTGTTGCTATTCACTCTCAGATATGGCCAACAACAGCACAGTGAAGTTTGACAGCTCAGGGCCGTAGTGTTTTGCTGTAGATTGTATTAGCTAACTAACCAAGATGTTCATCAGCCAGCGCCATCTACCATGGGGTGTAGCCTATCTATCTAATATGATATCTATGAGGAGGAACAGTAGCATATGCAAACTGTATGGATAAATTGGCTTGTAGCCAAGAATATGGAAACCATTTACAATTGTATTTGGTTGATTTAAAAAAATTACTAAGGGAACCGTGCGGTAGGATTGGTCCACTATCTGGGGATTCATACTTTATACTAAAACTGTGAATGAGTTTATAACACACCATTATGGAGCACAGTTTACTTTCATATCTGTGTATTATACAATAAATTACACTGCCTCAGTGTCATGTTTAAAATATGTAAATATGAACTATAGAAATCTCCTTTTTGTTTGCTTTTTATTATTTCCGCATTGTATATATCGAAAATCTGAAAGACATAAAGACATTCAAAGAGACACCTGCTCCAGTGTGCACTCAAGTTCACCTGCATCTGTCGAGATAAAAAAAGTAAAACAAACAAACAAATAAATAAATCATAAAAATCTAATTTTAGCGTGCTTTTTTGCTTGTCTGTTCCTGTGTAGTGTATAGTATGTGTAGTGTAGTATAGTGTATAGTAGTATAGAAGTGTAGTATAGTACCACTATGCTGCCACTGTTGGGTACTTGAGCAAGGCCCTTAACCCTCAATTGCTCAGTTGTATAAAAATGTTGAATGTAAGTCACCCTGGATAAGGGTGTCTTCCAAATGCTGTAAATGTAGTTTATACTAAAACAGTTATGCACCTCAGGTTTGGTGGATGTCGCTGATGACTATTCGATCCAAAGACCCTAATTACATGTTAGTTATTATGACATGAATAGTAACTGTACATTGTTTATTTTTGCTCATATAGACACACATAATCATAGTATTTATATGGACACTATGTATGGAAATGAATGTCCATCATATACACAACAAGCTAAGTAATCAATTGATAAAAAAAACCCAAATGAGGCCATAAGTATAATCTATATCAGTGCTTTAGACAGTGATTTATTATTAGTTTACTTACTTATACATAAATTAATACTTTATTGTTATGGTTTAAGGTGATGAATAGGTACAGTGTCTGTTACTGAGAAATTGTACTGTTTTTTCCCCCTTTTAAACTACATGTTTTTCCCCCCTCTAGCTAAACAGCATTTCTCCTCAGAGAGAAGAGCGGCAAAATATATGAATGACCAGGAGATAGTAATGAGTAGCCAATTAGAAGAGAGAACTGCTGTTAGCCAATCAGTATGCACCCATGAGTTACTGGGTCACTGTTTTCTGCCTCGTTTGGACTGAGCAGGCCGTGATTGGTCAAGAGTGACGAACGCGTCAAGCTTCATTGGCTGAGTAGGAACTAGTCGTTGCTAAGGGGCTGGTCCAATCAGGGTGAGGCAGAAGCAGAAAGTGGGAGCGGTATCTAGGCAGGCTCTATTATTATATTATTATTTTCTGTTCATTATGTTGGGAAAGGTGCGATTTATTGGTGTTTGTTGTCATGACGTCCTTTAAATGATTAATAGAATTATGACTTAAATGCAATAATGATCTCAATGAAATAAAGAATAAAACCTGCTAATGTTATAAGTAATACGTTAACAATAACCCTGACAGAGAGAGAGAGAGAGAGAGAGAGAGAGAGGTCTGAAAAAAGGGGAAGGAGTGAAGTGGATGATGATAGTAGTAGGGTGTATGTATGTGTGTGTGAGAGTGCAATTTTGGCTCTTGTTCGACCTCTCTGATGCAACCCACATGGTGGTGGTGATGGTGGTGTTGATGGGGAGGTGGCATCTCCTGGGCTACTGGTTTTGTTGTCCTTTCTTTTTTTCACTTCCTTTGAGGAGCCAATGATAAGGCTGTTGCCATGGAACCAGCGCCAGAGTTTGCTTTTGCCTCTTGTCTCACCCCTTGTTCCTACCCATCCTCATTTACCCTAGAAACAGAGTCACTACCAAGTCTATTTCAATCTATCCTCTTACTTCAGCCCTTCTCTCTGTGTGTGCGTTCTGTGCTGAAATCATCACAACACTGCACTTTAATTCAGAATGATGGTTCTGGCCTACATCCTTTTCCTCCTAGTTAACTTGCTGCAGGTTGCAGATCAACAGTCAGAGCTCTATTATTTCAAATGCAGCCTGAGATGCTGAAATATATGGTGCATAAGTTATATATCAATCCTCCACAAGTGCACTCGAGCTACAGTATACCTGTCTAAAATATGCATGAAAATCTTATATTTATCTGGCCTGACAATATCCATTAATGACTACCAGCATCAGAAACGACTGAGAAAAGATGATGTCATCGAAAAGAGAGTTGGAATAATGAGCAAGGATTTTTTTCGGGTAAATAGGGTGAATACCAATCCTCCAGAGACATACACTTTACCTTCAACTTCACAACCTAAAGTATCAGAAAATCGAATAGCATCGTTCCGCTAGTTTATTCTGATCTGACTTTGAACGACAAACTACAAGTGAGGCAGGGAGTATAGGATTTCTGCCAATCACAAAAAGTGATGTCATCAGAATTGGTGCTGGAAAGATGAGAAATGTATGTGAACAAAGAAGTAGAATGGGTGAGAATCCTCAGATGGACCATTTGTCCAAAGTGGTTTGTTAAATAATGGAATTTATATCTACAGTATAACCAACACTAAGTGTAGTCCTGATACAAACAGATGAACTGTGTTTTTTGTCCTAAACCCAAAAGAAGTGTGCTAAAATACTGTAGCAAAACAACAACAACAACAACAACAACAACAAAAAACCAGGAATAGACTCCTGATTGTTTTGATTTCTTCATGGTCGCTTTGCTCAGCAGTGATGAGGAGGATTAGAACGCGAGCGTGCCAGCGTTTCTTTATTCCTCCGACAAAATCACATTTGGATTTACACACTGTGCCCAAATGTGTTGTAATTATAATTAAAAGCCATTCAAGTGTGAAGAAATACACTGGCAGAGAGCTGATTTCCACAGAGGATTTGGCTGTGATGTGTGGAAATGACAACACAATTACCCTCCACCCTCCTACCCGAATATATAGATACCTCTGTGTATGCTTGTGTTTCATTTACAGTGCACTTTGCTATCAGCTACAGCTAAATCTAAGCAACAAAGTCACTCAGACGTTAGGACCTGTTGTGCTTATCATTTATTGAATTTCAGAAGAAAAACAAGATGAATCATGACTGAGGGCATCATTTTCCATTTCAAGTCATAAAAGTAGATAAAGAGAACCCAGTTAAAAAAAGGAGACAAAATATTATACTTGTTCATGGATTTATTGTGGAAAATGATCCAATATTACATATTTATGAGTGGCAAAAGTATGTGCACCTCAAGGATTAGCATTTATCTGAAGGTGAAATTAGAAAATTAGTGTGTTTTCAGTCAATGGAATGAAAATCAGGTGTTGAGGTGTTGAGCCGGTGCCATATTTTCTTTAATGACTAGAGATCTATCAGTGTCACAACACATGTTTGTGAAAGTATATCATGGCAGGAGATTTGTGTGGACCTCAAAAAAAATTAAAATAAATTAAAAATAAAAATAAAAAAAAGATTTGTGATGCTCAACAGACTGGAAAAGTTTACAGTATTATCTCTGAAGAGTTTGGATTCCACCAATCTTGAATAAAAGATTATTCAAGACCATTGTTACCCTCTCCAGGAGTCAATCAACAAAGAACACTCCAAGAGAAAGGAAAAAAAGGTGTGTAATAGTCTATGAGCTTACAATCGAACTATGTTCATGAGTTTATCATCAGGAGAACACTGAACAACAATGGCCTGTTTTGATGAATCTGGGCCAGGACAGACTGTCATCATTGATGAAATGATGAATTCTGAATTAAACCAGCAAATCCTAAAGGAAAATGTCAGGATATCTGTCTGTGAAATGAATCTCGAGAGAAAAAGGGTCATACAGCAAGACAATGACCATGAAGAACTGAAAGTTGGTATGACCAAGTCAGATTCCTGACCTTAAATCAGTAGAAATGTCATGTGAGCAGTTTATGTGAGGAAACTTACCAAAATCCCAAAGTTGAAACTATTCTGTATGAAGGAATGAAATAAAATCCCTCCAATTTGATGTGCAGGACTGATTAGCAGTTACCACAAACATGTAGTTATAGTTATTACTTCATAAGGAGATCTGAAAGCAAAGGTTCACATACCTTTGCCACTCACAGATGTATAATACTTGATCATGTAAGACTTGTGAATATTATCTAGGTAATTTATAACCAAAGGAACCAGCTTATCACTAGGGCAATAAAATCAAGTGTTTGTCATGAGTCATTTAAATTTGATCACTTAAATTAAGTAATCAGATGTTTGGTAACTGATTCATTCAATTGTATCGTTTGCCCAAATGTGCTACCAGATAAAACAGCCATCTGAGGCGGACAACAAAGAGACACCAAACAACTAGTTATCAATGCTATTTTATATTTATTCCTAATAAGCATGAAGCTCCATCTTCATAAATTGAATTGCTTTTATTTGCAACTTAACCTGGGACCAGTATATAGAGGGACTAATAATTACATTATTTCTAAGCTCTTTCTCGCAATCGGTTTAGCTCACATGACACTCTGGGACATGCTCATTGGACACTCTGATGAACACCTCCTGCAGGAAATGGCCAACAGCAGGGAGCATGCATATATCCTTTAGCCACCTGTTACCTTGGTTATGCTAAGCTTTAATTTCTTATCTACAAGACATTGTAACTTTGCGTTACTACACACCACACCGGAAATGAAAACCCCTCTTCTCATAACATCTTAAAAAGAAATAAAAGGATGAGATCTCAGAGCTGACTCTTTGCAAGTCTATGCTGAAAATAGACAGATTTTGAGGCTGAATTTGTTATATTTTCTCAAGCGACACTATGATGCACTTGAACGTTACACAGTGGTCACTTCATTAAAGATTTCTGTTCACAACATCAACTTTTGTAACCAGAAAAAAGATTTATCATTACTCTATAGCTAACTGCTCACGAGTCAAAATGGTGATGAACACTTTATCGGAGTCGAAAATAAATCACATTCCAAAGGAAGAAACACACAGTTATGTTTTTTTGGGCCTATGCATAATAAGTACATGCATTTAGACTTGCACACTCAAAGCTTTAGTGCTTGGTACTCCTGCTAAAGCAGAGAGTTGTATGTAGAGCTCAGTGATCTGAACCCAAAACATGCCTAGTGTGGGAATATTCTGTAGAAATCATGGAGGTTTTTAGCAAAATACAGTCATACCTGTCTTACAACATACGTCTAATGACCTTGTAGGGTGTACAATTGTGATTACTGGCAAGAAAACAGTGAAATATCTCAAAATCTGGTCCTGTCATGTCACAGAACGTGAGTTTCATGTGAGCAGATATACCGAAACAAACCCTTCATATTTATTCACTGATCTCGTGTAAATGTCTGTCTTGGGTTCTAATGAGTGAATGAATTAAATGCAATTGCAATGACTGAGAATAATGAATTTAGTGATTTGTTAAAAAATTCAGAATCATTTGAGAATGAAAGATATCTGTCCAAATGTTGTCTTTGAGAATGGCTCTCCAATGAAACAAGGTGAATCAAATACTTACAGTTATTGAACACTATACCTCAGCTGGAAGCAGGAAGTAATTGCTTTAGCATGTCACTGATTTATTCAGCAGGATGAGTGCAAAATAATATAACTCTGTAGATCCTATAGCCCAAACTACCATGCAGTGTTACAAAACCACGGTCTGGTAAATAGAGTATAGTGTACACATACTCTACCTGCAGTGTCAGACACCAGTCCTATTAATGTCACATTCTACTTAATTTACTCAGGCCTTCATGGCCAACATTAATTACTGGGCATGAATATGAATATAAACAACAAACATGGCTATTGGTAATACTCACAGGTGTTAAATAACTTGCTAGCTTTAGCAATATGTCTGTAATATTTCTATTACCTAGCCTTGTGGAAAACTTTGGTCACATGCAATAAGTACACACGATTGTGTAGAGTTAGACAGGTGGACAGGTAGACAGGCCATCCAATCATTTCACTCAGATGAAATAAGACCACTGCTGCCAGGATGTAAACATATAAGATGGATAAGAAAAATGCTTTTAAAATAAATTTCCTGCTCCGGCTGTATCACATGCTGAAAATAATTTATGACATGTCATAAATTAATTTCAGCAGTTGTCATATATTCCTTATGTATGAATGTAATTGGAGTCTGAACTACTGAATTATAGAAAAAGAAGAGAATAAATCCACAGCAAAGTAATGTTTCCCCTCAGTCCTGTAGTAAGTATGAAAAACAGCTTATAATTTAAATATATACTGCTCAAAAAAATTAAGGGAACACTAAAATAACACATCCTAGATCTGAATGAATGAAATATTCTTATTAAATACT
>JBCNYH010000022.1:15782614-15801778 GCA_039654325.1 Tandanus tandanus | reverse complement strand
ACTCTATCAAAAGCTTTAGCTGCATCTAAAGCTACACATAGAATTCTCTCTCGACTACAGTTTGCATACTGAATCACGTTAAGAAGCCGCCGAACGTTAGAGTGCAAGAACCTGTTTCTAATAAAACCTGTCTGATCAGGCTTTACAAGAACTGGAAGATGAAACTGCAGTCTTCTAGCAAGGAGTTTAGCTAGTAATTTACAATCAACCCCGATCAGACTTACTGGCCTATAAGATGAGCAGCAATCTGAAGGTTTGCCCTTCTTTAAAATAAGTGATATATTGACCAAATTAAGTGTTGGCGGTAAGGTGCCACGTTCAAATGACACTGTGAACATTCTGGTAAGAGGATCCACCACAAACCTGGACATATTCTTATAAAATTCTGGGCAGAATCCATCAGGGCCGGGAGCCTTTCCACCCGGTAAAGATTTAATTGTTTCAAGTACCTCCTCTTTTGTGATCGGACGGCAGAGAAGTTCCTTACTCTAAGATGACAATGTTGTAAGATTTATACGATGTATGCAAACTGTCGTCTTTTAGTGAAGGAATAACATTGGAATCGGCCCTACCTCTGGCCAGACGAGCCAGAAGTCTCCCTGGCTTATTTGCAGACTCATATAATTGGTGTCTAGCATAGAAAATTGCAGTTTCTGCTTTTTGCGTAAGAAGATTATCGAGGGCGGAGCGGGCTGCATCTAACTTTAACTGAGATGATTTAGAAAGGGAGAGTTTAAACGATTTGAGATTCAAGCTCTAATTGTAGTTTGAGTGTTTCTTTTCTTTTCGCAGATGTATATGAAATGATGACTCCCCTAATATAAGCTTTGGCAGTCTCCCATAATGTTGATGCCGAAATCTCAGATGTGTCATTAGTAGCAAAAAAGAACCTCAGTTGTTCTTCTAACATAGCTGTAAAAGCAGAGTTACTGAACAAGGAGTTAAGCCTCCAGTGACGTGAGGTAGGGTCATAATAAGGAGGTGTGAGATCCAGACTAACTAGAGAATGATCCGAAAGTGGCATGGCTTTAATATTACATGTTCTAACCCTATCCAATGCCTGCCTTGAGGTGAGAAAATAATCAATCCTCGAAAAAGAAATATGTGGGCGGGAGAAGAAGGTGTAGTCCCCAAGCATCGAATAAATTTAAATCACAACACAACGCCTTGGTGGCTACAGCAATTCCAGAAGGACATGTAGATTTCACAGGACACTGATCTACCTCCGGCTCCAAGCAAGCATTCAGGTCACCTCCCAAAAGTATGAGACGTGAAGTGTTAGAAGACAAATCAGCCATCAGTTTCGGAAAAGAAAGCAGCCTCAAATGTATTTGGGGAATAAATGCAACCCAGAATGAGCCTCTCTCCAAATAGGAAACCCGAAATTATTACATATCTTCCATCGTGGTCCTTTATACATTTTTCTAGAGTAAAAGGCAGCCTTTTGTGCAACAAAATTGCCACCCCCCTACTTTTGGAATTGAAAGAAGAATAGAAAACTTGACCCACCCAATCTCTTCTCAGTTTTACATGTTCAAGGTCACTTAAGTGGGTCTCTTGTATGAAAGCTATGTGGGCTCCCTCCTTCTTGAAAGATGAAAGAATTTTACGCCTTTTGACTATGTTATTAATACCCTTCACATTCCATGTTATCCACAGGAACCTGTTGCTCTTAGACACTAAAAAAAGAGGGAAAAAATAAGAAAATAAATTAATGCTGTCATCAGAAAAAAGGTCGTCCCCAAATGACGACTGTACACAGAAAGAAAACAAACCCCACCCAGAACAAAAAAAAAACCCCAAAGTCGAATATAACCAAAAGGTCTCAAAAAGCCAAGGGGTATCACAGGAGGACTTGCGGCTAAAGGGGGTCATCACTGAAGAGAGGCACACGAAAAACAAACAAAAACCCTCCCAGAAAGAGAACCCCCGCTACAGCCTCATACAAACAAAAACAAGTCATATAGCACCGTAACTGTCAAATGGCAAACATTTTTCCCTAAAGAAAGAAACAAAAATATGATAGTTTTAGGGCCTGCCAGAAACAGAGCCATGTGTGCAAACTTATAGTAGAGAATCTCCTGTTATGAGTAGGAGTCCATAACAAAGCAAAGTATTAGTTAAACGAAGAAAAAACAGTTTTAAGGAGTTTTAAACATTATACGACAGCCAGTATCGTAATAACAAATGAGCTCCTCTACTGTTACTGTATTTATAGAATTAACAGCCCTGCAGAACCACTCTTTTATTGGGGGTGTTTTGCAAATTGCGTATAATTTCCACCTATTGTCTATTCCATTTGCAAAACAGCATGTGAAATTGATTGTCAATCAGTGTTGCTTCCTAAGTGGACAGTTTGATTTCACAGAAGTGTGATTGACTTGGAGTTACATTGTGTTGTTTAAGTGTTCCCTTTATTTTTTTGTGCAGTGTACTTATAAATAAATAAAATAAAATAATTTTATTGTAGGGTTGGCACAGTGGCGCAGTGGTTAGCACGTCCGCCTCACAGCAAGAAGGCCTGAGCTCGGGGTGTTTCTGTGTGGAGTTTGCATATTCTCCCCGTACTTGTGTGGGTTTCCTCCGGGTACTCTGGTTTCCTTCCATGGTCCAAAAACATGCACAGTAGGCTAATTGGTTGTTCCAAATCACCCCTAGGTGTGAGTGTGAATGGTTGGGTGTGTGTTGGCCCTGCGATGGCCTGGCAAGCTGTTCAGGGTGTACCCTGCCCTCACCCAGAGTTCGCTAAGATTGGCGCCAGCCTCCCTGCGACCCTAATTAGGATTAAGTGGCTTAGAAAATGGATGGATTTTATTGTAATGGACATGTATTATGTACTTATTAGGTATTAAATGAATGCAATATTTTAGTCCTGTTCAGATAATATAAAAATAAGTGGATGAGAACCAGAGTCTTCTATCTCAGTATCTTTTCAAAAACGAGTTAGGTATGTCAGGGGTATTGTGTCATTGTCTACTTTTACGTGCCAGACCCTACCACTGTGTAACTGCAACTATTGCCAAACTGACCTACAAGCTTTCAGTGATACAATTAGATTCCACATGGAATTAAATTTGAACAATTTACTTTGAGTTACAGGTTACAGTTTTTAACTGTTTATTTTCATAAAGACAAGAGTTTAATAGTTTTATATAAGTTTTGCTGATTGATAGTGTTATTCTTAAACGTTTATTTTCGGAAAAAAATCTAATGCTGCTGACTCACGGCAACTTGATATAAATAAAGATTTTCAATAGGTTGCTGGTATGTTTTCGTTACAGTTTAAGTATAAAAAAATGCAGAAACTAACATGAACGACTTGCAAAAGTCAGAATACGAACAAATATGCACAGATGCTCAAGAAGAAGCATTTCCTTAAAAAACTTTGAAAATATGAGGTAGCAGACACTGGTTCTCGACCACTCTTATAAAGACCACTTTAGCTGTATGTTGTACTACCTGATTGAGTTGTTAACATCCGCCTCCGTGCTCCTGAACACGTGTCAATTCTGACCCGGAAGTAGGAAATTTACGAGTAGTATTAAAAAAAATATATATTTTTTAAAATTGTAATTTTATGACTATATATAGTAGCTACGTGAAAAGAAACGTATCGTTGTCTTCGCGCAAAAAAAAAAGCAACAAAAACACAGCAACTCTTGTAAATTATATTAGCATACCCGTGACGTGCGTGGTGGGCGTGTCTTTAACCGAACTCGTGTCCAGGCAAAACACGAGCTTGTTTATAAAGCGCTACCTTACAAACAACGTGAACAGCAGCGGCGAGAAGAAGAAGAAGAGAAGAAAGAAAGAAGAAAGAAGTCTGAGAGTGAAGTGCATTCGGATTTACACTTCAAGTGGACATATCAGCTCTTCCTTTATCCACCACAGGCGTTTAATACCAGATAAAACAGAAGAGAAAGAAGACAGTGGCGGTAAGTCAGGCTTCCTGTCGTGTTGTATTTACAGGTTTTTCACTTGTTTACATCAAAACCGGACAGATTGATCGTGGTCACATGATCATGTAGATGGAGTTTAATATTTAGGGAGGGTTTGGACAAAATTATCGATGATTTCAAAGGCAAATAATTGCACATGTCAATGTTATTTTAATAACCTCAGCAACAACACCAATAATAATAATAATAATAATAATAATAACAATGATGATGATGGTGATGTCTGTCGATATGCCACTGCTTGATGTTGAAAACGATAATTGACTCATAATAATAATAACAACAATAATAATAATGGTTTGTTTTGGATGCAGAGTGACTGAAGTATGACCAGTCTCCTGTCAGTCTACACACACACACACACACACACACACACACACACACACAGAGTGTGATCTGTAGATGAAGTTGAAGTCAGGTGTGTGAGAGAATCTGACAGTGGTGGTGTGATTTTGCGCCTCTGTGGCTGTCATGTGGAATTGGTACAGTTTGGTGATTTCCCTGCTCCAGCACACACCTGCTCCAGCTGCTGTGTGGAATAAGAGTGTTACAGACTATAAAGTGCATGTTGTAGACTGTAAGGAGTGTGTTATAGACTGTAAAATGCATGTTATAGACTGTAATGAATATGTTATAGACTCTAATGTGCATGTTATAGACTAATTTGTGTGTTTTAGACTGTAATAAGTGTGTTATAGACTATAATAAGTGTGTTATAGACTGTAAAGTGTGTGTTAAGACTAATGAGTGGGCTATGGACTGTAGTGAGTTTGCTATAGACTGTAAAGTGTATGTTATGGACTGTAAAGTGTATGTTATGGACTGTAAAGTGTATGTTATGGACAGTGATGAATGTGTGCTATAGACTGTAATGAGTGTGTTATAAACTGTAACGAGTTATAGATTGTAATAAGTATGTGTTATAGACTAGCGATTGTGCTATAGATTGTAGTGCATGTGCATTATAAACCATTATGAGTGTGTATTATAAACTGTAATGATGTGTTATGCCTCTGTAACATACGTTGAACAATACAGCATTTCCATGACACAAAACTGGGCAAATTCCTCGGACAGTTATGGGTGTGTGTCATATGAAACTCGCCATTTGTGTGATGAAAAAAAACGCCAAATGCATACCCTTGTTGTGGAGTTTTGAACATGTTCAAAATCTTTTCTGTCTCATAGGTATTTCTCCAGCTTTGTCCATTTCCTAGGTCTGTTGTGCAATGCCTGATGGCACTTTGAATCCTACCATTTTCTTTTAATAGTTCTATGAATTCTGTACATTAAACCAATGGAAATACATACCCACGTGTATCGTATGACATTTTTATCACCTAGGTTGAGCGTACTTACATCTTGTAACATGTATGTGGGTTGTATATCAGCCAAGCGTCACAGGAATTTGAAAGTTGTATCACTTTTGTATGAACATTGTACAGTTTGACTTACAGTCATGAGCTATTTTTTCCACAACAGGCGTTCACATAAAATATACGCGGTTTTCAAGGCTACCTTATCCAAACCTTTGTCAGTGCTCCAATTCTGTTGTAGCTTCACTAAATATGCACAACAACAAAAACTGCAGCTTGTGAAATTGTTTGTGAAAGACCATAGCGAATTTGTTACAGACCACAACAAGTGCGTGTTATGGATGGTAATGACTGTGTTACAGACTGTAATAAAAGCACTTGGAGAGCGCAAACCTCTGCCAAACCCAGCAATCCTTCATTTGGGGACCCTGGGCTAAAATATCCTTAAGACTATGATCATCACATGCCTTGTTTTGTTTATATATGTTTTAATGTATGACAGGTTGTCGTACATTAAAGCAATACATTCATTTGCCAAGCTGGTTAATCCTTCTAGGATCATGAGGAGGCTGACTGGGCAAAGGTGGGGTACACCTTAAATTTCTAACCAGTCAATCGCAGGGCCAACATACACACCACCATTCATGGGAAGAACATGCAAACTATGCAAATAGATGACCGTATATATATATATATATATATATATATATATATATATATATGTGTGTGTGTGTGTGAGAGTATACACACACATGCTTGCTCAAAGGTAAATTTATGGCTGAATTGGAGAAAAAAAAAAGAGGTGATCAAAATATTGCATTCAATTTTATAAGTTCATGCTATACCCAATGAAGTAACATTAAAATGTAGTTGCCATAAGAGTGTTAAGGTTTCTTGTTATGTTTCTGACTGTAGTCGGAGATTACAGTAAAGACAATGTTATACAGCTCCAGGTACTAATCACCCTATGGGTAAATTATAACTTGCTCCGGTCACCACAACACATCTAGATTCCATACTCATCTCAGTTAACACTTGCTCCCTGTCTCTATCACACACACACACACACACACACACACGCACGCACGCACAGCCCATGCACGGAGCTGCTTTTAAATGACCCGCTAATGTAATCTTTAGGTGTTTGGTATTGAGTTTGGGGTGTTTGGTGTATAGTTTGTTGGTGTTGAGATGTTAGGTGTTGAGTTGGTTGGTTTTTGGGTGTTTGATGTTGACTTTGTTAGTGTTGAGTTCTTTGGTGTAGTTTGTCGGTGTTGAGTTTACTGTAGAGTTTGTGTCCTTTAGGTGTTTGGTATTGAGTTTATTGGGTTTGGGGTGTTTGGTGTGGAGTTGGTTGGTGTAGAGTTTGTGTCCTTTAGGTGTTTGGTATTGAGTTTATTGGGTTTGGGGTGTATGGTGTTGAGTTTGTTGGTGTAGATTTTGTGTCCTTTAGGTGTTTGGTATTGAGTTTATTGGATTTGGGGTGTTTGGTGTTGAGTTTGTTGGTATAGATTTTGTGTCCTTCAGGTGTTTGGTATTGAGTTTATTGGGTTTGGGGTGTTTGGTGTGGAGTTGGTTTTTAAAGTGTTTAGTGTTGAGCTTGTTGGTGTTGAGTGTCTTCTTTATTTCAACCGCTTGGTTCAGACTTTTAAGAATAGAGCAAATTTGAATCAGCTGCTTTGTTCTCCTCGAAACACTGGAACTTTCCCTCATTTGACTGTGGTGCGTTAACAGTTTCGCTGATGTCAGAGCAGCGCTAACAGATCTGTCAAATCGTATACAGAGATTTTTATCACAAAGCTCAGTTTGATCTATACAACCCAAACATATAATTTCTTCCAGTAAAGGTTTGTTTACTATTCTGTTTACATTGCTGCAGTGAAGTAAAGGTTTAACATTTACTGTTAATGTTAATTACTATTAAATTACATGCAAACTCGAGGAGAGAACCGTAGCTAATTGCTACCAGTTTTAATACAATATGATCTGAACCTCAGATACACTTTGGGTAGATGTATGATTGAAATAAGACTTTTTTTAGGGTAAGACATTTCTTTACTGAGTTGTCTTGTAGTTCGCTATCAGTACGATAATATTGTTATAATTTATACTGTTTTTTTTTATTATCACTTTGTCACGTTTCTTGTAAATCACTAGTTGGGATTAGCTTTCTAGGTCGCATATCACGGTTTCAAGTAAGCATGCGAATGGTTAACGATAATTATTTAGGCTAAATCGAGTGTTCATGAATCTATATTTATACTTGACACAAACTACAGTGCTTTAAATGATGGAAATAAGTAAAATAAAAAAAAGGTATTAAAAAAAATTATATATATATATATATACACAAAAATGCACACACAAAGAAAATATAACGAATATTCTGAATGATGCTGTGCAATAATGTATTTATGGAGGGTGCCAAAACTTTTGGTATATGTAAGGAACTGTATATGCATCCCCCCTTCTTGTTCAGGGTGATTTCCGCTGATGGAGGATGACGAGGAGGACACACCTTTACCGATTACAGCCAATCAGGTCGAGATTGCAGACAGCAGACGAGGGAACATGCCGCTGATTCAAACCACGCCACGCTTCCTAAACTCCAGCTCCGTCCCAAACGCATTCAGTCCACTCCACCATTCCCTCCATGGAGCTGTGGATTTGGGGTTCCTGGCAACACCTTCAGGATCCGTAGATGATTCACAAGCACTTTTTCATAGTAAGCCACACACATTAATGTTGTCTTAGCAAAGTAGTTTACAAGCTAATACAAGGTGACCCAAAAAAAATGTCCCTCATCTCAAAGGTAAATGAAAAAAACATTATATACGTCATGTTTTTAAGATGACATCCTCCAAATGGTGGCCGTCATTGTCTGTACACGCTTGGAGGTGATTTCTGAAGGCGGCCATGGCTCGACGGGTCATGTTGGTTGGAACAGCAGCTGCTGCATGAATAGCATCCTTAAGGCCTTCAAGAGTTTGGGATCGATGAGATTACACTCGTGACTTAAGGCAGCCCCACAGAAAGAAATCACAAGGGGCGAGGAACGGGCCAGCAACCCAACATCACCTGATCCAAAAACATTTCCCTGCTATGAGCTGTGTGAAATTCTCAGTTGTCATTACTCACCAGATGGTTTCTCTGTGTTTTGGTTTCGTGGAATACTGAAACATCTTCGAAAGGTCCTCTGTGCGGTGATCACGGAGTAGTTGTTTGCGAAGAGTGCTTTGACAGTGAACGCCCGGTGTGCTCCCAGCCATGCCATGTTGGTGACTGAGGATGGTTGGGATTGCGTTACCATCAGACCTTAGCACCGCCTCTCCCACCTCACTATGTTTCATGTGTACAAATACTGACGGATAAGAACTGTATTGAATTAAGTTTTCTTTTTTTTATCCATTTACCTGAGAAATGTGGGCGGGTTTATTGGGTCATCCTGTATTAGCTTGATGCGTTGAGCTAGCTGATTGGTTTAGCCATTTAAACTAAGCATTGCTAATCACCATGTAAGAAAAAAGAAGGACAGAAAGTCTAATGGTTTGAGATTGACAGTTCAGGGTTTTGGGGAGGCACGGTGGGGTAGTGGTTGGCACGTCACCCTCACAGCAAGAAGGTCCTGGGCTCGAGTCCCGAGCTCGGGCATTTCTGTGAGGAGTTTGCTTTTTCTTCCCATGCTTGTGTGGGTCCCTCTGCGTACTCCGGTTTCCTCCCACAGTCAAAAGACATGCACATTATGCTAATTGGCTGTTCCAAATTGACCATAGGTGTGAGTGTGAATGGTTGTGTGTGTTGCCCTGCAGTGGTCTGGTGAGCTGTTCAGGGTGCACCCCACCTTTGCCCCGTGTTGGCTGAGATAGCCATTAGTCTCCCTGTGCCCATAGTATGATTAAGCAGTTTGGTGAACGAACGAATGAGAGCAGAGTAACCTTAAGCTTCGCCCCTTTACTCATCTAAAAAAATAAACAAATTATATATACATATACTCCCAAAATTTTGTGAATTATATTGTGTTGATTTTGATGTGATGTCATCTACATCGAGTAAACACATTCCTGATTATTTTACCTCGTGTGTAGATTTAATCTTCTTCCCCAGAGGAGACTCTGGTTTCGCTCGCATTCCATCTACATCAGAGGAATCAGGAGAAGAGCAGCAGGATGAAGGGACGGCAGAAGAGAGAGATGAGGACAGGACAAGCGTAGAAGTGCAGATTGGACGGAAGCTGCGTGAGATCGGAGATCATTTTCAGCAGGAGCACATGCAGCTGGTGAGAGAAATGTGGAGTTTTAACCTGTATATTTGTTGCCATTTTATTCGTTTTTACATAATTCTTTTCTCTTATAACTTATCTTTGCTTTTTAAGTAGCCTACAGCACCATTTTAGTATTTTCAGACTGCAGAATTACTAATAAATTATTTGCAATAAACTTGGGAGCATAAGGAATGATTTTCACACATGTAATGGCACCACAGAGTCCTGACCTTAACCCTACTGAAAGTCCTTGGGACGTGCTGGACAAGACTTTATGGACTGGTTCGAATTTCTCGTCATCAATTCAAGATGTTGGTCCTCAGTCTCAGTCTAGTGATACTCAGCTCACCTGTGACAAATACTGGTTATATATCATAATTAATTATATTTTATTGCGCATGTCTATTATTTATATTAAGTAATTCTATATTTTTCTTGTATATTAATATTACTATACATTTTATGATGAACCCAGCCCAAATGCTTCTTCTTAATAATAATAATAATAATAATAATAATAATAATATATTGAGTTGACAGTGTGTCTGGGTTGATGTGAAGGTCTCACATTAATACAGCAGGTTGTGTCTATGTGAGTGTTTTATACTGCAGGCTAAATTTAGAACCATGAGTAACACATGACATCACCAGTCACGTGACCGCTGTAGGCTAATGTAACTCTGGGTGCGTGTGAACAGGAAGTTCCTCTGAAGATCAAAGTAAAATGATGACAATAAAATTTTAATCACCACAGTTCAGAGTTACATGAACTTATATATATATATATATATCAAACACCAAAATAATTTCTAGTAGTGAAAAAAAAATATTGTATATGAAAGTGGCGCGCGCGAACGTGCGCGCGTGTTCATGTGACATGGCTTATGCAACACACTGCAACACTTGGCCCCTCCTCCTCAATTCGCCATCACACCACTCCACTCTCAAAAAACCCGCCTCAACCCTTTCACTGATTGGACAGTTTTAAACCGTATGCCTCGCCCCTGAACGATGATTGACTGTTGATGAACAAAGCCAGAGTTCAAAAAAAAAAAAAAAAAAGGAGTGGTCGTTCCTTGTAGTGTCTCATAAATCTGCTCATTGTATGATTTTAATGAAGGAGCATTTAATTAACACATTATTAATTTACAAACAACTTGAACAAATCCTTTAACGAATCCAGCTAAATCATTCTGAATTATTCTGATATAAACCTTTGATTATTAAAAATTAATTAAAGCCTAATGAATTCAGGTAACAAAATGAGAATAGCTAGATATGTGATGAATAAACATTTATGTATTTTATTTAAAAGATTTAGGTTCTGAAAAAAGCTTTGAATTAAAAAAGTATAACTAATAAAAAAACGCAATGTCTTTTACAGTTATATGCAGATGTCACTGATGATGTCACTTATTTTTTTGTTTAATTAATTTATTCAATTTTATTTACTCTTCCGTACAGTTCTTGCATTATCAGAGAAATCGTCAGCCAATTTGGTGGCGTTTAGCAACAACGCTTTACAACTTTCTATTTCCGATTGAGTTGATTGAACACTGAGGAGGTCAAAGGTCAAGGAATCCATCCTCCATCTCCTGGTCCTGGCACCTGCCCTCGGATTACTTGCGCCCTTAAGCAGGCCTTTCGAGGTGAACTTGAAAAACGGACAGGGAGTAAAAACGTGTGAGTCGCCGCTGGACGGAGACAGTGTCCACGCTACTGCTCATGAAGAAGCCATCTTTAAAATGGAGCTAGTTTTTTTCCTTTTTTAAAATCTTTTTTTGGTGGCTTATTTAATTTTGCCTGTTAGCGAATGCCTTATGATGGATTGAGTTATGGTGCTTGAGAGACTGAAGTACTTCCGGTAAGTTCCAGAAATTAAAACGTGAAGGAGCAGCCTCAGAAAACTCAAACTGTTTTTTTATTATTATTTCTTACTGATTAAATTGCTTTTTTAATTGCTTTTTTCTGTGAAGTTTGTGAGACAGGTTTTGCTGATCTCAGCACAAGTTTTATTGGACATCTATTCTATTTTTTATTTTTTTTTGGAAATGTCTTTTAGAACGAAAACATCAATGCACGTTTGTCGCCTTAAAATCAATTTTTGACATCTGAGCCTTTAACCTGAGCCTTTAAGATCCTCAGGGCCGAGAGACATTTTCACTATCATAACTATTCTGAAGGCTTATGTGCGCTTTCCTCAGAACTTTTTCTTAGTCTGAGCTCGATGACTTTTAAATGCGACTTATTTACAACGTTTACATTTTCTTCATGAAATATCATAAATTACATTTTTTAAATAAAAAAATTAAGATTTTTTAAAACTAGGCCCTAAGTGGTAAAAAAAAAAGTGTAGTGCAACATATAACAAGTTTACTGACCATTTAAGTCATAAATGGAAAAAAAAAAAAAATCATAAAGGTTAACATTTTTCTGAATCAAATTTTCCTTTTAAAATTTGGGGCAAAAACAAAAGAAGAACTCTGTGAACTGATACTGATTATGTTTACGTCAGGTTAAAAGTCTAATTTTACTATAAAAGTTTATACGCAATCGTTTTTATAATAAAAGTTATTAAAAAATTATTTAAAAAAACCCTGTTTTTATATGAAGCTAAAAGTCTCTTCAGTTTCCCCCCCAAACTCAGACTTCAAATAGTACATGTACATTACTGTTATTATTATTGTTATTATTATTATTTATTTTTATTATAAATTTGGAATTAATGCAGTGCTGTAAGAGTAAGTCCAGTCGCATGTCCAATCAACAATTTGAGATGAATTTAAAATCTGTTTTAATTTCCTCTGATTATCAAATTTCTGCGGTTCCAATGATAAACTTGGTGAAAGTTTGAGGATCTGCATTTGTGTGTAAAAATATTTTCAAACGGGTTATAAAAAACTTTCGATAGTTTTTTATTTACTGAAAGATTTAAAAAAAGAATTATATGAAATATAAAATCTGAGAGTATAAAATGAAGAAACTGCGTCTCATATTTAGGTAAAGTTTTTCTAAAGGCATTAATGAATGAATTTCAGTGCATTTTTTTTTTTACACTCTTCCTAAAACTTTATAAAGGCCCTTATTCATCAAAGCTGCACTGATTTTAACACTTTTACTAAGATTTTCCATAATTTCTAAAATGTTTTACATTTATTCAAATAACATTAATTGGTTTCTTCTTATAATTTTTTTAATTTAATGAAAACAAGCCCCAAAACGCCTCAACTCTATTAACCACTGTTATATTTAATCTGATCCAATCTAATCTAATCAAAATCTAAACTAACTAAAGTTCTACACATTGAATTTGATTAAATGACAAAGTTTATTATTTTTTTCAAGCAATACAACATTTAGAGGCTGATAATTACACTTGTTTTTAATTTTAAGTTTGATAAATAAGGGCCAGTATATTAACTCATTAAAGATTTTTTTAGAATGTGACCAAATAAACAGCCTGTGGGGACCGAAACGTCCTGTAAGATTTTATCAGCGTCCATCGAGAAGGCTTGATTCTATCACATGAACAGCTCATTAAATTGGACCTAATATGTATTTTCTATTTCTTTCTTTGTTTCTTATAAAGAATGGTAATTTTTATTAAAATGATGTATGTTGGTATAAATGGAGTCCGTAAATAATAATAATGAATAGTCTATTTATAATAGTCTTTATTTTTTATTTTATACAAGTTTGTATAATTAATGGAATGTGAACAGTTTATCAATTTATTCATAATTCTGATAAATGTTAAGAAAAAGGAAATTGATTTATTCAATCTTTAAATGAATTATTTACTGATAGGATGTGATTCTGTCAATCACAACAAACAAATATGATCTGATATTTCTATATGATCGATATGTGCTGCGATTAAAATGTTCCTGCGATACATAATATTCAATGCACAAGATCATCATCATCGGCCTCAAGCTGAGTTTCTGTTTCACCTTCTTTCTCCCACATGTTCACTGCCACTAATGGATTCTACATTTTAGCTATCAAACAAGTTGATCCTTTAATTTATTTATATATTTTATCACACATCTCGGAGGTCTGTGTATGGAGGCAAAACTCATTACTGAAATAGAAACATTTGTACATCGCAGCCACACTGAATTAATTTTACTTCATTCTAGATGTTTGTATACACTGTTACGTGACATAGCCATTGTTTTTATCTTTGATTTTGTTTCACTATTAAACTGACTTTTATCTGACAATCAGAATCCCAAACGTGCCTTAGGGCCGAACACAGACCAGCTCCGTTGCTAATCTTTGCTATCAGATGTTGATGTCTGCTTTACACACAATCGCCTGTTTAATCGCACTGCTGTGTGTGTGTGTGTGTGGTGTGTGTGTGTGTGTGGGGGGGGGGGATTACAGTCATGACTGATGGGATGCATTTGTCATGTGCCAATGTTATATTTTTATACCACTATACTTGCCTGACATTTTATCACTGTATCATACTTTCATAAAAAAAAAAAAAAAAAAAAAAAAAAAAAAAAAAATCGTACATGTTTTGGGATTTCTAATACATGTTTTGGGTCTTTTAATAAAAACTGTACGCTTACACAGGCCACTATTCACTTTCCCTATTTAGGGAGCCTACACCAGACTACTTCAGCCAATCATAATGATAAAACTGATTCTGATCAACAGCAACAAGTATTATTTTATATATATATATATATATATATATATATATATTAAAAAAAAACAAGTCTGAGCTCCAGACACCAGTACATACTCAGAAAACTGATTCTCAGATTCTGAAGTAAATCCTAAAGTTTCACTAGATTAAAGCATTTACGGTGCATCAGTTTCGCTCCCTGGTGGGAATTTAGCTTTTTGTTTTGAACTATGGCTATATTTTCACCTTTTAATGCCCTTTGAAGTGCACTCTTTTAAAGAAATTGTAGACAGTGTTGTATAAAACCTGTTTTTATTTTCTTCTTAAAATGTGTTTATTTGATGTCTTTTCTTTCTATCTTTTTTTTTTTTAAATGTTTGTAGAACAAATGATTTTTATGGTTATTTATAAGTGGATAAGATGTGCTTTTTTATAGATTAAATGCTTATATCACAATGCTGTAATTTAAAAAAAAAAAAAAAAAAACCCATTAAAGATGTAAATGGAAAAAAGTTTGTATTTTGACTACAGCTTTCAACAAAAAGGTTCAATAAAGAAGAAACAAATACTATATAAATAATATAATAGTCTAATAATATAATATAAATAATATATGAGCATGAATATATGTATACATACACATACATGATCAGTACTTAGATAAAAAAGTTTCTAGAAGAAATCATTTTTTAAAAAGTATTATTTATTTAATCACATTATCATGACATAATTAATTGTTTCCCAGAACTTCAAGTAGAAACATTACAGAAAATATTCAGTGATTTTTTTTTTGTTACAAAAATGATCACATTTAATCCAGTTATTTAAATCACTTCACAGCACAAATACTTTTAGAATTGTTTAGATTTCAACAACAAAAACAAAAGCTTCTGTGTTCCTGAGTTATGCAACAAAGCTGAGCTGCTTTTGTATATTTCATCAGTTACCATAAATAAATCTTTATGAAATTACAATTAATATCTAAATCTTAATATCTGCTTTACTTCAGTTTTTAATTGAAAATTAACACAGTGTTACATAAACCCAACTGAATTTTGATGTTTACTGTTCCTACAGTTCTCAGTCAGAGCACACTGTTTGAGACTTACATTAGTGCTAAAAGGAATCAGAGCATTTGTACTAAATATCAGGTAAGTGATTAAATAAAAACAGGGAGGCGCTCAGAACCCGACAGTGTTTATACAGTTACGTCTTCTTAATTGCTCTTTAAGCTTAATATCATACATAAATTTAGTAGGGAAAAGGTTATTACATTCATTCATATGCCGTAGTGCTTTATTCCATCAGGGTCGCGGGGAGATTAAAGCCCATCCCAGCTAATTCTGGGCGAAGGCGGGGTACACCCTGAACAGCTCACCAGAACATCGCAGGGCCAACACACACATTCACAATTAAGGACAATTTAGAACAGCCATTTAGTCTAATGTGCATCTCTCTGAACTGTGGGAAGATATCAGAGTACCCGGAGGAAACCCACGCAAACATGGGGAACAAACTCCACATAGAGTTTTAGTTCACGTGCTATGATTCACACATGAACACCATTAAAACTCATAATCGTCCCTCTCTCACTCCGCGCATCCGCACCACTGTCTGTGTGTTGCTCTGACAACATATACAATATTATATTACTATTCACTCATATATTGTTATAGTTGTATTTAATACCATACTACACTCCTGTTGTTTTTGTTGGGACCGTTGTGTGAAGTGGATGTTGTCTGTTAGTTGTAAATTCTAAATGTCTGTAATACGGCTCACCTGGACTGAGCGTGGTGTTTGTTTTTTACTCAGCGTGGTGTTTGTTTTTATCATTTGAATGTAGAAATGCTTTGGGCCTCCATGTACTGATATAATACAATGTACTAATGTTATTATGCATTTACAAAATACAATAAATTCACTTTGCTTTTAATGTGATTACTCGTTTTTCAGGCCATATTTCTTCGGCCCCCCCCATTTGGAATTGTTTTCATGACCCGGCTCTTATTCCAAATTAATTGAAGGTGTGTGGATTGGGACACACCCATAATGGACCATTTATGTTGTTACAGTCATGTGAAAAAGTAAATAAAGCCTCTTTCAGCTCTGTGGTTTTATGTATCAAGACACAAAAATCAGCTGGTCCTAAACAGATTTTAAAATTGGGTAATGACAACCCCAGGTGCAAAAACAAACAAACAAACAAACAAACAAAAAAAAACCCCTCACAACAGATTTCCACTGTGTAAGTAAAAAACATCCTTAGTGCCACCACAGGAATTAAGAGGGTAATTAGCAGCCAGGTGTTGCTGAATCTTGGCTTCATTTTTTGGTAAATAAATAATGACACTATGGAATCTATTGTGTTGTTTTTTTACACCCAGAGTTAAATTTACATAAGTTTAAGAAATAAAAAGGACAAGATTATCTTTATTGTGTCCTGATTTTTCACATTACTGTATGTGGACTATAAAGTGAACAGGCTCTGTAGTTTGGGACACACCCACACTGGATTTACAGTAGAGTTTTGAACCTGATTGCACACGAGTATAATCATTTAAATTATAAATACACATACTGTTTGTGTGTGTGTGTTACATCCTTGTCGCAGTCCCAACAGCAGCAGAATTTACATGTGATCCATTTGTCTTTTCCTGAAAACCACACACACAGAATAGCTGAAGCATTAAATAAAAACAGCCTCCAGTTTCCACACACACACACGCACACGCACACGCGCACACACACACACACATGCGCGCGGTATGCAGCATGTGAAAAGTGTTAATGCAAGAAGTTTCAAATGGGTCATTTCCTTTTAACCCTTTATAGTAATGTATAAGTGCTCTGTGTGTGTGTGTGTATGATTGACTGGAACTCCTCTGATGATCATCATCTGTCTGATGAAAAACATCACCTCATTCTGAACACTTTCTTCAGACCACTTTTATTTATTTTTACTTAGAAAAAGGTTTTGTAATAAAATAAATCATTTGTTTTATTTATGCTCAGCGGAAGCATCATCAGTGTGTGATTGGTTGCTAAGTGGCGTGATGCCATGATTTCTTTAAACAGGACATGTTCCTCCAGCCAAAGGCAAAAAACTGCTTGCATCTTACAAAATAATCAACCGTGAACTACAGAAAGCATAGGATGAAGGGGTAGAGTCATGAAGACAACGTTACTGTGACCATACCAGTGTGGATCCTTTTCCTTTAACATCACGTCCCTGAGCGTTTTATTCCTCTTACCCCACAATATTTCACCAATAGGTACAAACGTTTCACCCACTACAGAACACATTGTACCCTTTATCCGTTTATTGCTACACCAAACTGCTCTGATCCACAGAAGCATCTGAGTGGTTACTATAGAAATGATAACGTATTAGAATGAACACATTAATGTAACCCTACGATTTGCAGATGAAATATGGTCACAAAATAATGAACACTTTACAACCAATCCGAATCCAGAAAGTGCAGAAGTACAGATGTCAGTCGGTGTATAATTAAAATATATAACTGTAAAGTGTGACGTGCATCACAGAGCACAAGTGATTTCAGGTATACACACATTCATCATAAGCTCTGATGGATATGAAATGTGTGTGAACACATCCTATTGGAGATAATCAATCCCACAGCATGAGGACATGATGCTGCTAACGTGTGATAGCGTGTTAGCATGATGGAGTGCCAGCGTGATTTAGCATACCTGCGCTTGCGTGTGCTGAGAGCTGATTGATTTATCAGAAGTTAATCGGAGTCGTGGCACCGTAATCCAGCACAACTGCAGCCTGGGGAGGGGGGGAGTGGAGGGGGGTATGATAGGGTGCAGGTGGACAGGCAAATGGGAGGGTCTGAGGGGTGAAGGGAGTGAGGGAGGTAAAGTGGTGAAATGCACACGAAGCATCACACACTAATGCACAGAGTGGAGCTGCGTGATAAGTGGAGCTTGAGTGAAACTAACATTCAGAGAAGAAGTCTGATTTCTGTAAGCAGGAAGTGTGATAAAGAGTGATGAGAGGAAGCAGGACGTGAGCACACACACACACACACACACACACACACACACAGCAAGGCTGCTAGTAACAGGAATGATTAGTAAAGGATAAAAACAGACAGACAGCTCCAACACAACTCAGACCTCACTATGTATGGTGGGTCGTTATTTGCATGTTGTTGCTTGTGATGTGTTGTGATGTGTGTGGTGTACAGTGTTACTGTAATGTGGTGGTGTGTATTCTTTGAGTTGTGTTGTTTACTTACAGACATCTTGGCTAACTGATCAGCCCTCTGCCTGCGCAACTCTGACTTAATAAATCCTATAAAAAAAGAAAAAAAAAGAGAATAGCAAGTACTCAAAAAATAAAAATAAATAAATAAAAAAAACACCGCAAGAAAGAGGTAAAAATAAATAAACCACGAGTATGAGAAGTTTACACACCCTGGTTAAAAAATGTTTTGAAAGAACGCCGCTAACCTCTTACTGTCTGTCTAGCAAAACTGCGACAATTTCTCCAACTTTGTTTATTTCTCCACTATGTTTAACCTCTGGAGCCTCATGATATGTTTTATATTTTCTTTTATTAGTGGCTGCACACGAGGTCAGTTCTGGCCTATTACAGTGGAATCATTATTGAACATAAATGAAATCGTTCTTTTAGAAGAATTTAATATCAAACTATTTTGAAAAATTGTCATTATTTTAATTTTATAATTTCTGATCTATGGCCTACAATGTTTTGTTGTTTGGCACATAAAGGACTGCGACTTCCTACATGGAACAGAGGATTCTGGGAAGGAGGGTCCTGATCCGGCTCCTATAACGCTGCAGGTTTTTATGATAACCTTTTCCACTTTCATGTGAAACAGTGTGTGTGAGAGAGAGAGAGAGAGAGAGAGAGAGAGAGAGAGAGAGAGAGAGAGAGAAAGAGAGAGAGAGACAAACAAAACAAACAAAAAACAACACACAAAAAAAAAA
>JBCNYH010000022.1:15743429-15754275 GCA_039654325.1 Tandanus tandanus | reverse complement strand
CTTTTACATGCCTCTCACCACAGACAGTGAGAGACATGGCCGGCATTTGATAACCCAGTTAGCTGCACTGGGGGTCAAACAAATATTTTTACTACAAATTATTATATCATCAGAAGCTTTTCTACAAAAAAGTAGAATCTTGTAAATATTTACCAAATATCAGAATTGATTAGTCTTTATATTCTTACCCTTTATTTTATCTTAATCACAGTGTACTGAAACTTGCATTCAAAGTTCTCCCAAAGGTGTTGTAAAACCTGATTATCCATATTAGATTAATTCCTTTGGAGTTTCTGAAAATGTGTGTGAAAAAGATAAAATTCAAGGAAAATCTGAATTTCAGTATAAAGTTAACATGATTACTACCACTAGTGACTTTGTATTCTTTGTTCTATATAATTTATAGTTTAAATAATTACACTAGGTCTTCAATGTGGTCTCAAATACTTTAACTTCACTGACTTATAGTGCTCTTATATATGCTTTTAAACATACATACATACATACATACATACATACATACATACATACATGTAGTCCAAACCAGATTCATGAAAGAACATTAATTAATTCAGAGTCTGTTTGGAATATTTTCAGAGTCATAATTCATTTAGAGCACTTTCTGAACCATGGGTAAAAAAAGAGCATAAATAAATGGATTAATAGTGGAATTCAAATAACCCACAATCATGACTTTATGAATAGTTTCCATCTGTGGTTCAATAACATCACCTAATAAACTGTAAATAATATATGGAAGTAAACACAACAGAAATACAAACACTAAAATGCTGAGGACTTCTCTCAGATTTCATTGAGAATGAGGTGATTTTTTGTGTTTTATTCCATGTGTAATTATTAAGCTCTTTGATAGCAGTGGCATGTGTCTTAGCAATCACAAAAACTTGAGAATACATTATGATTATTACAGAAAGTGGAAATATAAAGATTATTACAAGATCAATTATAGACCAAACCTCATGTGGAAAGAGATAACACTCTCCAGGACACAGTACAGAACCTGAGAAGCTTCCGCTGAAATAACAGAGTGCTATGTTATACACCAGAGAAGTTCCCCTGTGTGGAAAAAAAAAACACAATGCATGCAGTCCTGCTAGAGATTGTGTTTGTGTAGAGAAAAGGGTTTGATAGAGCCAAATACCGATCCACAGAGATCAGAGCAATATTATAGATGGAAAGGCTTGTGTGAACATAAACAGTAATCAAAAAACTTATGCAGTAACCTTTATCAAAAATCCAACATGACTTGATCATACAGATTAACACTGGTAGCATTATAAGGCTCCAATGAGGAAATCTGACATCGGCAGAGAGAGCACAAGTGTGTTTGTTGTTGTGTGAAGCTGCTTGAAGTGAAAAACAGAGATGATGAGCAGATTTCCAAACACTGTTAGAAGAACTGCAGGTTCATGATTACATGCATTTTTAAAAGAAGTCTCTGTTGCATTGTGGTCAAAATGAATTAGAAGTCAGGCAGCATAGATAGTTTTATTATTTAGAAATTAACCCCCCAAGTTTGACTGTAAGCTCAAATAAATATGATGGGGGAAAAAAAGTTGACATTAAGCACAGAAAAATACATATATTATAAAGTGATTATCTCATTTACATATTATTAAAAACACCTGAAGGCCACTAAAATGCCTTGCACCTAGAAATATTACAATGCTGACAAGGTAAAAACTGTGTGGGACAGTGCGGTGGCGTAGGTGTTTACAATTGAGTCTCATAGCAAGAAGGTCCTGGGTTCAAGCCCCGTGCCTGGCGAGGGCATTTCTGCATGGAGCTTGCAAGTTCTACCTCTGCTTCTATGGGTTTCCTTCGGACACTCCAATTCCCTCCCACAGTCCAAAGACATGCACATTAGGCTAACTGGATTCTCTCGATTGCCCCTAGGTATAAATGTGTGAATGGTTGTCTGTCTCTGTTGGCTCAGTAATGAGGTTCTTTTGTGATTAAAATATTGGCTCATGAAATTTGAAAGTCTATTAGTTTTCATTTTATTCAAATTTAAAGAACGTCCCAACTTTTCCAGAATTCCGGGTGTAGTTGGAGAAATAGCTGTGTTGGGAATAGTGTTGAGTGAAAGCATAATTTGCAAAATAGTAGGATCTAAAATAAAAGAAAAATGCAAAATCTTAATTCTCATCTTCTGAATCGATTTATCCTTTATTAGGGTCATGGGAAGACATGAGCCCATCTGAGCCAAATCCAGGCGATGGCGGGGTATACCCTGAACAGCTCGCCTGACCATCACAGGGCAACACAGACATACAACAATTCACACTCACATTCACACCTAGTGGCAATCCTGTGGGAGGAATCAGGAGCACCCAGAGGAAACCCACACAAGGACATGAAGAAGATGCAAACTCCACAAAGAAATGCCTTTGCCATTCTATTTCACCATACCAGGACAATGCATAACCTGCATAATCCATTAAGAATAAAAAAAAGTGATGCTTCCCTACAGTCTGATCCAGTGGCCTGAGGAGATTCATGCCAATTCATCCAAAGGTATAAGAATGTTTATGGCTACAGCATCAGTAGAAGGTACCAGATCATTAGCAACATTTCCATAATTGTTTTTTTCGAAGAAGTCTAAATAGCTATATGTGACCATTTTCCAAAGGTCTGAGACTATTAGTGACAGTGCTTCTATCATGTATTCTGCTCTAGTTTACACAAACATTTTATTTCAAATAATATTATCATTAGTACCTTTTTTAATTTTATTAATTTTTACAGAATATCAACATTTCTCCCCTTTGTTTTAATGACAGTGTGCACTGAGGCTTGCATTCACTAACTAATCCATTGGAGTGTCTAAAGATCTGAATGGAAAATATAAGATTCAAAGAAAATCTGAAGTTTACATGATCAGTATCACTACTGACCTGCAAATAGTGCAGACTCATAAATACTGAATATTCAAGATATTGAACCTGTCTTTTCTTTTTAAATAAAACTTCACAGATTTTTTTGGACTCCACTGAGTGTTAAAGTTCTTACATATACACTCATACAGACTGTACATACATACATATTGTCCAAATCATATTCATGAAAGAACATTAATTAATTCAGAGTCTTTTTGGAATATTTGCAGAGTTATAATTAATTTAATGCACCTCCTAAACCATGGGTAAAAAAGAGCATAAATAAATGGATTAATAGTGGAATTAAGATAAAGCAATATAAAGAGTTTTAAGAATGTTTCTGCCTGTAGTTCAATAACATCGCCTAATAAACTGTAAATAAAATATGGAAGTAAACACAAAAGAAAAACAGACACTAAAATGCCGAGGACTTTAGCTGCTTTTCTCTCAGATTTCGAGTGTGAGGTGAATTTTTGTGATTTAGCCTGTGTGTGATTATTAAGCTCTTTAATAGCGGTGGCATGTTTCTTAGCAATCACAAAAACCTGACTATACAATATGATTATTACAGAAAGTGGAAATATAAAAGTTACTACAAGATCAATTACAGACCAAACCTCATCTGGAAAGAGATAACACTCTCCAGGACACATTACAGAACCTGAGAAGCTTCCATTGAAATAACAGAGTGCTGTGTTATACAGCAAAGAAGCACACCAGGTAGCCAAAACCACAATGCACACAGTCCTGCCAGAGATTTTGTTTGTGTAGAGAAAAGGGTTTGAGAGAGCCAAATACCGATCCACAGAGATCAGAGCAACATTATAGATAGAAAGGCTTGTAAGAACATAAGCAATCATCAAAAAACTGATACAATAACCTTTATCAAAAATCCAGCATGACTCAATCATCCAAATTAACACTGGTGGCATCACTAATGCACCAATGAGGAAATCCGACACTGCCAGAGAGAGCACGAGTGTGTTTGTTGGTGTTTGAAGCTGCTTGAAGTGAAAAACAGAGATGATGACAAGCAGATTTCCAAACACTGTTAGAAGAACCACAGCAGCTCCACACATGTAAAATAAGATATAAACTGCAGGAGATAGAGGTCTCTCTGGACAGGAGAAATACATACAGTGATCAGATTGGTTAAACTCTGTCAGGTTCATGAATATATGCATTTTAAAAAGATGTCGCTCTTATATTATGGTTATAATGGATGAGGCAGCTCAAACATTTTTATAGTTTAAAACTTAACCACACCCCCGAGCTTAATTGACAGTTTAATACATATGATGTCATGCCTTGGGGTAACAAAAGACCATCCAAGGTATTACGTGCAGAAAAATACACCTATTTTTTATGATTTTTTAATTTACAAGTAAGAAAATATTAAAAGAAACCAAGGAATCAAAAAGTCATAAAGGTCAAAAAATTGCTTGGCTTGGTCTTACAAATGTTGCAGTGTATTTTAAGATAAAATGTCATAAATTATATACATGCTTTTATACAGTAAATAATGTGCTGATGAATATTTGATATCAAAATGCATCAAGAAACAGACTTAACATTTAATACACTGGTATTGTTCTCATGATAATTATAATATTAAACTAAATGTAATTAACCAAAACTTTGGATCCACCTGAGTGTGCTGGACCATGAGAACACTTCTGGCCTCACCAGCCTATGATCCTGGGCATGCCATGGATGGCACAGCATAACCCAGTCATATTAAGGCCCGATCATTTCATCGCCAAGTGGTCGCACCACTGCCTTTAGAACTGCCTGCAGCACCCCAAACTGTGCATTGCTTCAATTTCAGTGGGGAGCCACAAAACTGCACACTTCAAACTCCACAAACTCTGACACCTTCAGCAAAAACAAAGCTAGCGATTTACCCCCCAAATCAATCTCACAGATGCACTATTGACCTACTCCTTGACATGAAGTATGAGTGGAGGAAGCACTGAAGGAGGGCTACATTAAGTCAATTATGTCACTGACCTCCACCAGTTTTTTCTTTATTGAGGCAAATGGAAGACTGCTCCACCAAATGGCACTATGAATACACAGCGATGCTGTATGGGCTCACTGGTACCCTTCAGTCGTCCAGCTCCTTTTAATGTTGACCTATGCTGGAGAGGTACACGATCACGTACATTGACAACATCCTGGTTTACTCCCCAAGATTCCCATGTCCAACACTTTAGGCTAGTTCTCACTAGACTTTTCCAGGACCAGCTCAGTGTCAAGGTGATAAAGATGTGAGTTCCACATCCCCAAAGTCACATTCCTAGGCTATTCCTCTGGACAGGAGGGTATCACCATGGATGAAGCCAAGGTAACCATCATGACATAATTGCCCACATCACAGACAATCAGGAACAAGTAATCTCAGTTGGAACTCCACAGCCAAGGAGGCGCTCAAAGCCAGGAAAAAAGCTTTCATCACAGCTCTGGTGTTGAAACACTCAGATCCAGTAAAGTCCTTCATACAAGTGGATGCCTCAGACACAGGAATCAAGCT
This sequence comes from Tandanus tandanus, assembly GCA_039654325.1. Classification (NCBI taxonomy): domain Eukaryota; kingdom Metazoa; phylum Chordata; class Actinopteri; order Siluriformes; family Plotosidae; genus Tandanus; species Tandanus tandanus. The sequence continues at coordinate 15,748,842 of JBCNYH010000022.1, read as the reverse complement.
ATCCTCTTTCAGCAGCTCAGGGAGATATCCAGGTTACCCACATTAAACTTCTTTCCCAGAAAACTCTCCCTGGCTGAAGGAATTATGATTTGGGCAACTGTGAATACCTGGAAGTGAAAATTACCCTTAAAGAATGGAGGCACTGGTTGAAAGAAGCTAAGCATTTCTTCATGGTTTTCACTGACCACAAGCACCTAGAGTATCTGCATAATGCCAAGAGACTGGCATCATACTTTCACTTTACCACACCACAGAGTGGGAAGGTGCCTTATGCCTTATTATGTCCCTCCTGAGTTCCCTTCAGTCCTCATGTATGTGCCTCCTTGTTTTCACATAATCATCTGTGCCCACACTTCACCAGTCATGGGCCACTCAGATATCCAAGGCACAGTTCACCTCATCAAGGCAATACTGGTGGCAACAGATACTAGAGAACATCTCCAGATTCATGGCTTCCTGCAACAAATAAATTCATCCTAAAGTGTCATGGACAGTGCCGAGCAGGAGGCTCATGCCTCTCCACATACTACAATGCCATTGGTCACATATAGCTATATAATTTGTCACAGACCTACCCAAATTGGACCACCCTGATCCTCAGTGAACGTTTTCAAAGTTCCTCTGCCTCATCTCAATGCCACAGTTACCCACTGCCTTTAAGACATCCGAAACAGTTTTTAATACTCTATTTTGGAATTTAGTGGCTCTAGAAGACATAGTCAGTGACCATGGTACACACTTCACCTTTTTTTGTGGAAAGCATTCAGAGACAAGCTGGGAATGTCCCTCAGCTTCTCATCTGGGTACCACCCAAAAGTCAATGGCCAAGGACAGTGGGCAAATCAGGAGATGAGCCAGCTCCTTAGAACCTTCTGTGCAGACACCTACAGCTGAATGGGCCCACAACCTTCTGTGGGCTGGGTGTGCCCAAAAAAATACAGAGAAATAGAATACTGAAATACAGTTCCTCCACGTTCATCATGCTGCTGTCCAGTGTCCTAACACCACCCATTCCCACTAATTGTCAGAGAAGCTTGGCTTCCAGGGGCCGGGTGTTTTTGAAATATTTTTCTCACTTTGCTGCACTAAAAAGAACTTCAGAGAAGCTGTGCATCAATGGGTTGTAATGGATCATGCTTCCACAGGAAAAAAATCATGAAAACATCATAGGGGTCGGTGTAGTGTGAGCCGGGTGGCAGCCGAAGGTGTGGGTTCTAATTCTGGCTTTTGGGATATGAAATGTCGCCTCTCTGGCGGGAAAGGAGCCTGAGCTGGTGCGCGAAGTTGAGAGATACTGACTAGATATAGTCGGGCTCACCTCGACACACAGACTTGGGCTGTGGAACCATCCATCTCGAGAGGGACTGGACCTTGTTTCATTCTGGAGTTGCTCATGGGGAGAGGCGGTGAGTGGGTGAGGGCATCTTTGTTGCTCCCCGTCTCAGTGCCCACATGTTGGAATTCTACCCAGGTGATGAAAGGGTAGCCTCCCTCCACATCCAGGTGGGGTGACGGGTCCTGACGTTGTTTGTGCTAATGCATTAAATGACAGTTCAGAATACCCACTCTTTTTGGAGTCCCTAGGGGGTGTGCTAGAGAGCACTCCCCCTGGGAACTCCCTCGTCATCCTGGGAGACTTCAACGCCCTTGTGGGCAATGACAGTGTGACCTGGAAGGGTGTAATTGGTAGGTACAGCCTCTCCGATTTGAACCCGAATGTTGTTTCATTGTTGGACTTCTGTGCTCGTCACTGTTTGTCCATCACGAACACCATGTTTGAACATAAGGGTGTTCATAAGTGCACTTGACACTAGGACACCCTGGGCCACAGTTCGATGACCGACTTTGTAGTCGTGCCAACAGACTTGCGGCTACCTCTTCTAGACACTCGGGTGAAGAGAGGGTCTGAGCTGTCAACCGATCACCAACTGGTGGTGAGCTGACTCCAATGGCGGGGGGACGCCACCCTCCAGACCTGGGAGACCAAAGCCTCTAGTTAGGGTCTCTTGGGAATGTTCGGCGGAGTCTCCTGTCAAAATGGCCTTCTACTCCCACCTCCAGCAGAGCTACAACCACATCCAAATGGTGGCCGGGGACATAGAGTCCGAATGGGCCATGTTCCGTGTCTCCATTATTGAGGTGGCAGCCCGAAGCTATGACCGGAAGGTCATCGGTGCCTGTCGTGGGGGCAACCCCCGGACCAGGTGGTGGTGAAGAAGGCATGTGGGACTCCCAAGGCAGCGGAAAGGTACCGACAGGCCAAACGTGCTGCAGCGTGGGCTGTCGCCAATGCAAAATCTCAGTTGTGGGAGAAGTTCAGTGGGGCCTGGAAAGTGACTATCGGTTGGCCTCGTAAAGGTTCTGGACCACCATCCGATGCCTCAGGAGGGAGAAGCAGTACTCCACAAACACTGTTTACAGTGGAAGTGGGGAGCTGCTCACCTCGACTGGGGTGGTTGTCGGGAGGAGGAAGGAATACTTCAAGGACCACCTCAATCCCACCAACATGCCGTCTGTGGAGGAGGAAGAGCCTGTGGGTTTGGGAGGGGGTCTGCCCATCACTGAGGCAGAGGTCGCTGAGGTAGTTAAAAAGCTCCTCAGTGGCCGGGCGCCAGGGGTGGACGAGATCCGCCCTGAATACTTCAAGGTTCTGGATGTTGTAGGGCTGTCTTGGTTGACACGTCTCTGCAACATTGCGTGGTAATCGGGGGCCGTACCTCTGGATTGGCAAACTATGGTGGTAGTTCCCCTTTTTACAAAAGGGGACCAGAGAGCAATCTCCTTGGACAACTCTGTGATCTCTCCTTCAGTCACTGCATGAAGTCTTGGAGTAACCATGGACAATTGCCTGTCCTTCTCTTCTCATATCACTAATCTCTCTCGATCATGTTGATTTCTCCTCCATAACATCCGAAGGATTTGTCCATTTCTTTCCACTAAGGCCACTCAGATACTTGTTTAGTCCCTTATCATCTCAAGACTAGACTACTTAAACTCACTCCTGGCAGGTCTACCTTTGAGGGCAATTCATTCATTCATTCATTTTCTGAACCGCTTAATCCTAATTAGGGTCGCAGGGAGGCTGGCGCCCATCTCAGCCGACTCTGGGTGAGGGCAGAGTATACCCTGGACAGCTCTCCAGGCCATCGCAGGGCAGAAACACGCTGACGGCTATGCAGTCTACTCTTGACGAAAATCAGCAATGGTTCATTTACATGTCTCTCACCATAGACAGTGAGAGACATGGCCGGCATTTGATAACCCAGTTAGCTGCACTGGGAGGACAGCAATGAAAACACGTTGATAGTGGGGCTTGAACCCCCAACCTTGGGATCAGTAATCCAGCACCCTACCACTGGGCCACCACTGTTGAGGGCAATTCGATTTCTGCAATTGATCCAGAATGCAGCTGCATGGCTTGTTTTCAACCTTTCCAAATTTTTCCACACCAGTCCACTGCTACGATCTCTCCATTGGGATCCTGTAGCTGCTTGCATTAGATTTAAAACACTAATGCTTGCCTACAAAGCCAAAAATGGACCTGCACCCTCCTACCTCAAAGCACTTATCACACCCCGCACTGCACCGCGTTCGCTCAGATCCTCTATCACTTTAGTGCATTTATTAAAAAATTTATAAAATAAAAGATCCTCTCTCACTGCTAGACTGGTCTCTCAGTCTACCAAGGGACAAGGGAAAATGCATCTAAACTCTTCTCTGTTCTGGCTCCAAGATGGTGGAATGAACTTCCTCTAGATGTCCGGACAGCTGAGTCACTGGGTATCTTCAAACAACGGCTGAAAACCTACCTTTTTCAGCGGTACTTAGATTAGCTTAGCACTATGTTTAACACACACGCACACACATGCTCAAAAAAAAAAAAATAAATCCCAGCACGCACAACACGTACCCACTGAGTTTGACTGACGGTATACTTAGTATGTGTCCAGACAAACCAGTATAAGAATATATTCACCGATAGTGACTTTAAAGCACTTTTGTCAGTCGCCCTGGAAAAGAGCGTCTGCTAAATGCTGTAAATGTAAATCAGAGTGTGTTCCAACTATTGTGGAATCACACTCATTAACCTACCCGGGAAAATCTATTCAGTATTACTGGAGAGAAGGATCCGACCGATGGTTGACCAGAGCTTGGTCCACATTGGTAACGCCTGTGAGGAGACAGCCAGACTCCATGCCTGCTGTTCCCTCACCAACCAGCAGAGGGGGGCACACCACCAACACTCTTCCGCCAGGTAGGGGGGAGGAGCCGCACCTGCTGGCAATTAACCACTAGGCACAAAGCCTATTTAAGAAGCCAGCACCGTTTAGAAGGTTTGAAGCCACACATCTCACAGCCGGTAACACAGTATTTCTTTCCCTGGGTTTTTTAGTGACCAGGTGCTACATTTATGTTTGGTGAATGTGAAAAGAAAGAAGAAAAAGAAAAGAATATAAAAGATAAAAAGGATTAAAGGAGAGAGCGGGTACTCCCGTTGTTACCTGCTATTTTTGGCAAGGCCGGTTCTCTCTCCCGGCATCCTTGGTTCCATTTTTCCCCCTGTCTGCGTTCTAGTCCCCATTTCTGGCTCAGCATTTGGGCCCAAAATACAAGGCAAGTGGCGACGACGCTTCTGACGTCAACACGTTACAACAACATGTTGAATTTGTCTCCAGTGGGGGTTGGACTCCGCCAAGCCTGTCCATTGTCACCGATTCTGTTCATAATATTTATGGATAGAATTTCTAGGCACAGCCAAGGCATTGATGGGTTCTGGTGTGGTGGCCAGAGAATCTTATCTCTGCTTTTTGTGGTTGACGTTGTCCTTTTGGCTTCATTGAGCCGGGACCTCCAGCCCTCGCTGGAGCGATTCGCAGCTGAGTGTGAAGCGGCCTGGATGAGAATCAGAATGTTCAATTCCGAGGCCATGGTTCTCAGCCAGAAAAGGGTGGAATGCACCCTCCAGGTCTGGAATGAGGTCCTGCCCTAGTGGCGGAGTTCAAGTATTTCGGGGTCTTGTTCACAAGTGAGGGAAGGATGGAGCAGGAGATCAACAGGCAGATCGGTGCAGCCTCTGCTGTAAAGTGGAGCTTGTACCGGTCTGTCATGGTGAAGAGGAAGCTGAGCTGGAAGGCTTAGCTCTCAATTTACCAGTCGATTTATTTTCCTACCCTCAGCTATGGTCACGAGCTTTGGGTAGTGACCGAAAGAACAAGATGACGAATACAAGCGGCTGAAATGACCTTCCTTTGCAGGGTGGCAGGCTCTCCCTTAGAGATGTGGTGAGACAGTGTTCTGTCATCCGGGAGGAGCTCGGAGTAAAACTGTTGCTCCTCTGTGTTGAGAGGAGCCAGTTGAGGTGGCTCGGGCATCTGATTAGAATGCCTCCCGAACGCCTCCCTGGTGTGGTGTT
>JBCNYH010000022.1:15707642-15725344 GCA_039654325.1 Tandanus tandanus | reverse complement strand
TGGTGAAAATGTATTGAACAATGCTATTGTAGGCAATGAGAACCAAAAAAAAAAAAAAAAAAACCCACAATTTTTCTGAAAAATATTTTTTATATTTAAAAATATTTATTTATTTATTTATTTTTTGACTTTTGCATAGCATGAATGAACTTCAAACCATATGGAATGGTTTAGAGAGTGAAGAAATTAAATAATATGTGAACACTATGCCTGAAAGGTTAAATGCTGTAATCAAAGTAAAGGGTGGCCACACTAAATATTGACTTATTTTTCTCAAAAAAGAGACTGTTATTTTTATTACTATATATTGTTGTTTGTTTACTTATTCTCATCATTATGATCCAATATTACATGAAATAAATACTTGAATAGTATTTATCCTATTCTGATTTATCCTCATTTTGTTAAGTTGTATAAGTGTACTGTATTTTTGTATTTCTTCACTCGCTAAACCATTCCATATGTTCATTCATGCTATGCAAAAGTCAAAAAGTAAAAATTCAAAATAAAACCTTTCAAGTTTTCTGAAAAATTGGTATTTTCAGTGTTTTTGTTTATTAGCCATACTTTTACCTCAATATACTTGTCGGAATTACGTTTTTTGGGTTGTCATTGCCTGCAATAGCATTGTTCAATACATTTTCCCAAAAAATTAATGAGAAGTAATTTTTTACTTCTTTTTATTAGGACAAATAATTTATTTATTTTAGACAAAAGTGGTGCTGTATAATCTTCACTGCACACTACTGTATATGCCATACTACTGCAATATTGTTGGTATTACTACCAACTTACTACTTAAGCAGTTGCAGTCCAGTACCATTAGACATGGTAGCTAACTCCGGTACTTCTGTTACATCTAAATTCAAATGATGAGAAGACCTCAATACCTCAACTTCCCAATAAATCACATTAATCTGCTCTTGCAAAATAATCCCAGGTGTTCTACATGACAAACTAAGATCTGTCCATTAGAAATTACATTTACATTTACAGCATTTGGCAGACGCTCTTATCCAGAGCAACTTACAATTATCTTTTTTTTTGTTGTTGTTGTCAGTCAACAGAAGAAATTCTGTTGACTGTCTATACAGTATATGAATGGCTAGACTAATTCTGTTTCTGCTTAAAAGGAAAATGTTATGCCCAAGGATTATAAAACACATCTGTTGTATAATAAGAAATTATTGAATGAGGTAACATATGATATGGAGATGTATTTTTATCGAGAAAGATCTGAATAATTTTCCATATCATACAAAAGCCAAATAATTGTTTTAGTAGACAGTAACATTACTATTCTAGTAGTGAGTAAGTTGTCAGTGCAGTATTGCCTAAAGAGGGTGTCTGGGAGAAGGTGAGCTGCTGCGAGTCAGCCGGAAGTGCAGCTACCTATAGCATGTTAGTCCACTTTTGTCGTTCAGATTCATTCAAGACAAATTCCATGAAAAGCAACAAAATATGGAATTAAAGTGTTTGTTTGTAAGGATGTATTTTTTTATTTTCAAAAATTAGACTTTTTCCCTACCAAATGCCATCGAAAACAGACCTCTAGCTAGCCATTTAGCATGCTATTCCATTAGTGACATTTCCAAGTAATTCTAAACAAATTTCACGAACAGCACCAAAATATGGAATTTAAGTATATGATGCATATGTAAATAATTTGATGGTGAGGATGGATTTTTTATTTTTCAAAAATTACTTTACTTTTTCCCATCAAATATAATTTCATTGCTAGAAAGAGCAGGCCTCAAATCTTGAAACCAGGCAGCCATTTTCTGGCTAGCTTTCTCTGGTAGGAAAGGGAGAGTGAGGGATACTGGTGCATGAGGTGCAATATCCAATGTCAATGATAGATAAGTCGGCTCATAGAAGAATACCAAGAACCAAGATAAATACCCAGGACCTTCTTCCTGTGAGACAGCTGTGTTAACCATTATGAAACTGTGCCATCCTCTGTCTGGATTTAAATGAGCAAATGCTTTTGGATTAAGTAATTGGATAATTACTGCAGTGATTATTATGTTTCAGCTGGCAACAATTCTTTTAAAAATAACTGATGTAGTGAGTAGCTTCTGTCAGAAGACATATCCCATGTTGGTGAACCAGATGCTACTATGTTTCATAAGAGTCAAATTATTGGCCAGCATCAAGCAAATAAAACAACTTAGTAGATTGCTGAACTTACTGGAATTGGGTTAAGAACTGTCCAGTGCAGTATTAAAATCTAGAAGGATAGTGCTGAACCATCAGATTTGCAGAAGAGGTATGGTCTTCACTGATCCAAGATCACTTAATCACTTGGTGAAGGTGAATAATGAAAAAACTATTGTAGAACGGAAAGTAAGAGCATCTCCACATACAAGAACTCAAAGGGCTGAGACTAAGCAGGTGTATGGCCATAAGAATACCACTTGTAATTGAGGCTCTTTGAAAGAAAAAGCACCAATTTTACTAGGGAGCATAAAGATTAAACTCTGGAGCAATGGAAAAAGATTTTGAGTCCAGAAGTACCCTGCTCAACAAGTGAATGAAGCGATGCCCCCAGCATGCATACTGCTCACTGAATAAGCTTCTGGAGGCAGAGTTATGATCCAGGCTTGCGTCAGTTGATCAGGTCAAGGCTCAGTAATGTTATGTGGCAATAAAATTAAATCAACTGACTTTCTGAATATTCTGAATGACCAGGTTATCTCATCAGTGTTTTTTTTTTCTTCGCTGGTATCACTGGCATATTCTTGGATTGCAGTGCCAAGACTCATCAGATTTAAATTGTGAAAAAAATATGGTTCAGAGAGCATGAGGCATCATGTTCACTCATGAATTGGTGACCACAGAGTCCTGACCTTAACCCCATTTAAAGTCTCTGGGATGTGCTGGAGAAAACCTTACAAAGTAGTTCAGTGCTCCCATCATCAATACAAGATCTCTAAGAAAAATTAAAACAACTCTGCATGGAAATAAATGTTTGGAGGATTCAGAAGCTTGACAAAGCAATACCAGGGGAAATGTGTGCCAAAATCAAAGCTAAAGGTGGTCCAAAGATTTGTTTGTTTATTTGTTTGTTAATTGATTGATTGATTGGCAAAGCAGTGTATATTAGGGGTGTCAAACACATTTACACTGAGGGCCCCAGCACTAAATTTAAAGATGATTGAGAGCTGAATAATCACTGTGCATCTATTCTAAAAGGGCAGCCATGAAAGCTGCATTATAAAATTATTAATTCAGGCATTTTTCCTCTTTTCTTTTATTCACTTGCATTTTCTGACAGTGCTTTACAGCGACAAGCTAGCATGCAGTCTTTCTTGAGTCATGAATGACTAGTTGTATACTTGAAATTTGCTGCCGCCACCTAGTGGAAGGATGATGAATTATATTTCATGGTAATGGTCTATGCAAAGACTGTACGATAATCATATTCTTTGAAAGCTCTTGCGGGCCACATAAAATGAGTTGGCAGGCCGGATTTGGCTTTCGGGCCCTGAGTTTGACACCTGGGTGTACAATAAATATCATGTACTTTAAATGAATCTAGTTCTATATATTTGGTAATTTTAGAGATGTGGAAGGTAATAATCCTAAAATAAAGTAAATTCATTCATTCATTCATTTTCTTGGCCATTTAATTCTAATTAAGGTCACAGGGAGGCTGGCACCCATCTCAGTCGACTCTGTGCGAGGGCGGGGTACCCCCTGGACAGCTCACCAGGCCATCACAGGGCCAACACACACACAACCATTCACATTCACACTCACACCTAGATTTGGGACAGCCAAGTAGCCTACTGTGCATGTTTTTGGACTGGGGGAGGAAACCGGAGTACCCGAAAGAAACCTCACGCAAGCACGGGGAGAACATGCAAACTCCACACAGAAACCCCCGAGACCAGGAATGAAACCCAGGCCTTCTTGCTGTGAGGCGGATGTGCATACAATAGTATGTATAATAATAGTAATAGTAACTAGAAAAGCGCTCGGAGAGCGCAGACTTCCGCCAAGGCCGTTCAGTACCCCCATATGGTATTGTAAGAAATGCAGCATTTTTATAAATGCACAATATTTTATCATTTGAGCCCTACAATGCAAACGCACAGCCATTTATATGATTGCATTGTGTATAGGGCCTGCCTTGAATAAGAGGCCTTGTGCTTGGACGAGGACGTATTAATAATTGGATTATTTTTGTAAAAATTGGCCTAAAATTTGTACAGCATTGAACACAATTCTGGAAGTTACGCTTCGGGATGGTCTGGACACAGTAACTTGGATGACTACATCATCTGTGCTAAAAAATGTTTAAATATTCCCTGCATCCAAACAATAATCTGGATCACTGCCAAATCATTTCATCATCGTTGTATCATTTCTGACTCATCCTGAAAATTTCATCAAAATCCGTTCATAGGTTTTTGAGTAATGTTGCTAACAGACAGACAAACAAACAAACCAATGACGGTGAAAACTCCTTGTCGAAGGTAATCAATTTAAGAAAAACTTCAGAAAATATTTAAGAAAAATATCAACAGATTTAATATTCTGCTGTGGACAAAGTAAGCACACCCTTGGCCTCAAAAGCTAATACTGTCTTCTTAACCAAAAATAACAATAATAAGAAGAATTGTTTTGCATAATTGTCCCACAGTCTCTGACAATGACTCACTGAAGGTATTGACCACTCTTCCTTCAGTTATAAGATTTTTTTAGGGTTTCTTGCATGACAACGGGGTTCAAAATCTGGACTTTGACCAGAACATTTCATGACTCCATTTTATCTTTATATTAATAGAGCTACCTTTTACAATTCACAACTACTGGAGCACTCATAGAGTGAAAGGTACCTCAGCTATGTCATATGTGTAAATGTATTCACTTTCTGGAGCATGAGTAGAGTATCAACTTTTTCTAACTTACGGAATTGCAATAAATTCCAAATTTTAATAAATCCATTCTTATCCAACTTGATCCCTGAGCTCCATTACTAGTATCCCTACATATCTCACAAATCACACACAAAAAATCTTTACTCTAAACCAATTTATTGTACAAATCATGGAAAGCAATGAACTGCATTTAATAAAGTTGGAAATATGCAAGAAATAACATTTATTATTATTATTAACTTAAAAATTGCAACTTTACACCCTACACGTATATGATGTTAAAATAATTTGAAACATCTTTAAGGCTGTGTTTAAAAATTGTACATTCTAAACAAGTAACATGAATGAAATATATTCTTATTATTGTAAATTATACTATAGAATTATAGTAAATAAAAACTTTTTACAATTTGTGCAAATGATTAGAATGCAGAAACTTATTTCACACTACATCCATCATTTATTTTAAAATGGGTTGCTTGTGACAGTAAGCATTATTAAATGGATCTCTTTAATGACTGAACATACTGTGTGTTCCAAATTATTATGCAAATATGAGTTTGCTGTATCTGAAAAATGTTTTTGCTGATTGTTACTCAATTTTAATTGTTTTCTATTGCAAATGCATATTCGCAATATTATTTGTCAGTTTTTGGATTTTTTTTGTGCCATATTTCCCCCCCCAAAAAAAATATTATTTTTTAGAATTTGACTGTTTCAGATTGTTATGCAAGTCAAACCAAAAATGAAAATGAAATTTCAAACAAAACAGAAATTTTTTTTCCCCCAAGTATTTCATTAACGATGTCTTTAATAATTACTATAACAAAATATTATACAATATTCAAAAATCTTTAAATAAATAGTTCACTTCACCAGTATTCTGTAAGATTTTAACCAGCCTGGAATCAACAGAGGATGTAAGGTTCTTGATAGTATTGGAGTCGGTTTTCTTGCTTGTGCTTAATATTGCTCTCCAGAGGCTACAGAGGAATACTGTTGGCCATTGGCATATAACACCTGTTTTAGAATTGCCCAAAAGTTCCCTATTGGGTTTAGATCTGGCGAAGCAGTAGGCCAAGTCATCAGCCAGTCTTTTCATCAGTTTTTTTTGGCCAGTCACTCTTTTGTGTACTTTGAAGTATGGCTTGGTGTATTATCCTGCATGAAAACAAAGTTCTTTAGGAAACTAGCAGTTTGGCTTGTACCATGGAATAAAGTTTTTCTCCAGGAACTTGGTGCAGTTTTCAGAGTTCATTTATATGCCTTCTTCCACTTTAAAAAGCCCAACTATTTCATCTGCAATGACGGCAGCCCAGATCATCACTCCTCCACCTCCTTGCTGCCTTCTTAAACGTGTTGGAGTTGCACGTCATGGAGCACCCAACCTCTGTCCCACCCATCAGGTCCATCCAAGGTAGCTCGGATCTCATCAGTGAAAAGAACCTTGTCAAAGTTTATCTTCATATTTTCAGAAGCCCACTGAAGCCTCACAACTTAGCCTCAAAATTCTTCAGATTGGATCCCCACAGAAAACTTTTTTCGGGGAATCTTGAAGGATTTGTGTCAACAGTGAACAGGTATTTTTAAAGACAGTCTGTGGAAAGCAATATGACTTCAAATTTATAAAAAATTTACTTCTGTTGACTCCAGTTTTAGTTTGTAAAGGTGGTTACATTTTGGTATAAAGTGTCCTTTTCCATTTAAATATCATTAAAATAACTATACTAATTATTACGAATACTATACTAATTATTACGAATATTGATATGATGTGACACTTGTTATTGTAATAATAAAATTCCATGGTGGTTTGCTTGATAATATCATTTTCTTTATTTTTGGCATGACTTGCATAAAAATCTGAAACACTCAAATTCTAATAAATTAAATTTTTTTTTTGGAAAATATGGTACAAAAAAAATCAGTAGAAAGAGTAGAAAAAAACAGTAGAAAAAAAAATTAAATTGAGTAGCAATCAGCAAAAACATTTTTCAGATAAAGAAAACTCATATTTGCATAATAATTTGGAACACACAGTACTTTTGGCAATAGAATATTAACCACAGTAAAACTTCTTGACTAATATATACACAAGTCAAAAGTTTACCAGACCAACCTATTTACTTTCAGCTGGAATGTATGGCAAAACTTTTAAATCTAAAAAAATATTTGAACATCTCCGAACTGAAAATATAATGGATATTGTGTGAAATTATGTTTAAAATGGCACATGGTATTTGCCCCTTTAAAAGCTGCATATTTACATTTTCCTAAATGGAATGTATACGAGTGTAAATTTCCTTTAACATCATAAGTATAACAAAAAAGTTCAGCTTTAGTTTTATATTAGACAAAATGTGTCACAATTCTCAATCACCTGTTTCTTTTTTGTACATCATACAAATTAAATACTTTAGAATACCTATACCCATACTCTTAATTGTAAAGTATCACATGGAAGAAAATGTGTGACAGGGAAATTAAAACAAAATCTTATTTCGAAGCTATGCATGTATGTGTGGATTTTAATTGTAGTGTTGCAAGGATCTATTTAACATAGAACTGTTATTAATTGTTAAAAAAAAGAATTATGAGGGTAATAAATCAATAAAATTCAGATGTTTCATAATATTTAAGATTATATTTCACATTTCAAATTCAAACTAGCTGCACTTCAGCTAAAAATTACCCTAGCACTTTCTGATTTATTGAAACCCAAAAACATAGGCAAAGATGATATAATAATTTCGGTTCTGACAAATACACAGATTTAAATTGCTGTTCTTAGGTCTGAATTAAAACTCTTAGACATTTGTAGTCAAAACTTTGTATCTTAATATAAATTTGGTTAAATTTCACCAAAGAATATTCAGAAATAATAACAATAATAATAATAAAAGTTAACTGATATTAAAGCTTAAATTTCTTAACATTAGCAGTTTTTATATATACACGTATTTAAGCTTACAATTGTATTAATTAAATTTTATTTTTTTTAAACATTAATTTTGTGTTAATTTTAAATCACAATTGTGTTAAAATTTAAACATTTAGCAATTAAGATTAAATATTTAGACTCCATCACCTTACAACAGTGCTAGTTTCCATTAATCATTGATGAAATAAGAATGAAGAACAAGGTAGTTAAATTTAAGTATGTACAGTAAAATTAATTCCAACAAATAGCAATTAGCAGAAGGCAATTCAAGTTTTAAATTTTTAATCATCATCAAGCATCCTAGTCTGAATCTCTTTGCAAATGCTTTTTGTTAAAAAAAATAATAATCATGTGGATAGTGTTAACCAGAACAAGAAATGTAAAATTGTATTATGTTGTATTACACACTCTCTCTCTCTGTATGTATATGTACAGAATACCAGCTGACTGCTTCTTCTCTAAATAGTTTCTGTATAGTTTGGGTCACTGTCCTGTTGTATGAGGAAAGTGGTTTCAATCAAGCACCATCCACAGGGTATGGCATGGTGTTGCAAAATGAAGTGAAAGCCTTTTACCCTGTACAAACCACCCATTTTACCACCTCGCAGACCATCACGTTTCTCCCACCATGCTTGACAAGACAGCTTAGAGAACTCCCCCAGGATGTTTTACTTTGTTTTGCGCCTTATAAAAGTTATTCTTTTTTAATTTGACCCAAACACCTCAAACTTAGTTTTAACTATCTATATCACTTTTTACTTGCAAGCTTCTTTTGTCCAATGGCTGTGTTCTGATGCCCATCTTAATATTTTCCATTTATTGACCAGTCTCAGATATGGGTTATTTTATGCAACTCCAGGAGTTGCCTCTTCTCTGTTGAGACTGGTATTTTGCACGTAGTATTTAATCTGCCAATTAAGGATCTGTTGGGCATTTATTTTTCAAACTAAAGACTCTGATGTACTTATCCTCTTGCTCAGTTGTGCACAGGCTTCTCTTTCTATCCTGGCTAAAACGAGTTTGTGCTGTTCTGTGAAGGGAGCAGTAGGTATCTTTGTATGAAAGCCTTATATTCTTGGCAGTATCTCTCATGGAATAACCTCCATTTTTCAGAAAAATATACAGATTGAAAAAAATACAGATTGATGCATGTCAGAAGAAAGAACTAGCCTAAAGAAGGCCAAATGTGTTTCTTCTTTTATCAGCACAACAGTGTTTAGCTGTTCTGACAGAATTGCAAAAGGGTTTTATAATAATAATAATTTAGCTTTAACATTTTAATGTCATAAACTTGGATTTGCTAACACAATGTGCCAATGGAACACAAGTATAATAGTATAATTTAAAAAAAAAAGTGGTTTTCTTTCAAAAAAAACAACGAGATTTCTAAGTGAACCCTTTAAACAGTAGTGGTATATAGTAATACAACCACATATCAGGGCCGTGAAATGATTGGCTATATTTGTATTTATATATTTGTTAATGTATGTTAAACTAAAAACTAGTAACCAACAAATACCATGTTGTGCTACCTGCTTTCTTTCTTTTCATTATTATTATCAAGTAGCAAAGCATCAGGTGGAATGAGTGATTTATAAAATAATTGCCATTCCAGAAGAATAGGAATAGGATTTATTTCAGATTGTTATTTATGTTGAATAATTAAAAATTGTCATGACCTGGAGATTTGAACATAAAATAATGACTAATCATTGGTTAGAAAATGTATATTTCTTTTGTTTCTACATAGCGTGTGATGTCACCATGACAATAAGCTAGGTTTTTCATGCTTGTATTTTTTTTTTTTTTTAACTTCACATCAACTTTGTACATGATCGGAATAACAACAAAAAATTAAGATCAGGAAAGAATTCTGTTTGGTTTTTCAAAGCTCATCTGTGATGAACCAGGTGAAATTAGAAGTTTTATCCTTTAAGTGAACCCCAGATGATAAGGGATATGATCACAATCGCCACAGCCAGGATTACAATGAGAATGCACATCTTCTTACGAGACTTTTGCTGTGGAAAGACATACATATGATTAATACACTAATGTTAATGTATTGCTTTGGTGACCAAATTAATGATGGCTGCATCATGCTTACTTGTGGATCCAAGACTTAATCCTAATTTATCTGTATTACCGTATTTTCCGGACTATAAGCCGCTACTTTTTTCCCACGCTTTGAACCCTGCGGCTTGTACAACAATGCGGCTAATCTATAGATTTTTCTTCGCTAACTGCCGGGGTCAATGCAAAGAAGAAGACGCTACTGGTAGTTTTTGGCGCACTCGAAGCAAGCAGCACGACACGAACGAACGCAAAATATTTTTCACACCCTCATCATGGAAAGTACATCAAGAAAAGCATATGATGCAGCTTTTAAGTTGAAAGCAATCGATCTGTCTATCCAGGAAGGAAATAGAGCTGCTGCACATAAGCTTGGCATTAATGAATCAATGGGGAGACGTTGGAGATGGCAGCGTGAAGAACTAATTCAATGCCAAAGGACAACAAAGGCTTTTAGAGGTCATAAAAGCAGATGGCCTAAACTTGAAAATGTTCTTGAGGACTGGGTGAACACACAGAGAGCAGGAGGCCGAGGTGTATCCACCGTGCAGATCCGACTGAAAGCTAACACAATCGCCAGCGAAATGGGTATTGAAGATTTTAAAGGTGGACCGTCATGGTGTTTTAGATTTAGGAGACGAAAAGATCTGTCCATCGGGGTGCGGACGACTGTCTGTCAGCAACTTCCTCCCGAAAAAGTTGCAAACTTCCACAAATTTATTGAAACAACACTAGCCGAGAATTCCATCAGACCAGACAACATCATAAATATGGATGAAGTACCTTTAACGGCTGACCTGCCTCTAACTAGAACTGTTAACAAGACAGGAGCGTCATCCATTATGGTGAAAACAACTGGTCATGAGAGAACGCATTTCACGTGTGTCATTGCTTGTTTTGGACAGTATGATGGCCCATATAACAGATTCTGTGAAAGCAGCCATCAAGAGAACAAACTCAATTCCAGCTGTGATTCCTGGAGGTGCAACTAAGTTTTTGCAGCCACTCGACAGCAGTGTGAATCGTGCATTTAAAGCGGCACTCCGAGGTGAGTGGGAGGCTTGGATGACCAGCAGCGAGAAATCATTCACAAAAACTGGCCGCATGCGAAAAGCATTCTTTTCTGAGGTTTGCCAGTGGATCCTAACAGCGTGGAGCAGTGTGAAATAATCCACGATCACCAAGGGGTTTCGAAAGACTGGACTGCTGCGTGGAGAGAACAGCGCAATCATTGGCCATTCATCGGTAACTGTGCCTCGAGATGAAAGTGACATTGAGAGCGACACCGACAGAGAGACTGAAAAGGTGTGTGACAGAGATGTTGAGGCTCTTCAACTCCGGCACTGAAGAAGACGACTTCAGTGGTTTCAGTGCACAGGAGGAGGATGAATAAAAACATTAATGACTTTTTTGTTTTGTTCGATCAGCCGTTTTACTGCCGTGTTACAGGCACCATTTGGAAACAATTAAGGTATGTAAATAAACATTTACAAAATCTTTGTGTAAATATCTCATTTCACAACGTACCGGTATATATCTGCGGCATATAGTCTGGTGCGGCTAATATATGAAAAAATATTTTTTTCTTTTCAAATTTAGTGGGTGCGGCGTATATTCCGATGCGCTCTATAGTCCGGAAAATACGGTAGTTTAATTAGCATTAACCAAGGATGGAAAAATATGAGAAATTACAGGTGGAAGTATAGCATTACCCAGGGATGGAAAAAAGTTTCAATGTTTAAAATGTAATGAAATTACATGTGTTAAATTAGGATTATTTTATTATTTTCCTTAAAAACAGTTAATGTTTGTTGTCACTTTTAGTGAAAGTTTTCCACATCATATGTAACTTTTTTTTTTGTTTTTGGTCACTTAAAAATAAAATAAAAACTAAATTATTATATTAAATTAAAATATTTTGTAAACAAGAGTGCTCGAGGAACGCAAACCTCTGCCAAGCTGAAAAACAATAACAAAGTACATAACACCCCATGCTGCACCTGCTGTAATACCACACTCACAAAAAACATCAGCCTCTCTTTCAATGTAAAGGAAGACTTTCAAAAATCCCTGAATCCAGAATTTTATGTGGATCATCTCCAAAATTGAACAAAGTCTTCCACCTCTGGTAGAAATTTCCTGACAATCTGCACATAACTTCTGATGTAGTCTTGCTAACAATCACACAAACCAGAGGTAAAACATTGCCTGTATGGCAGAGGTAATTACCAATACAGGCTATTAGCTACAATTTACCAACATTACTTAGATTCGCCCAATTTGTTTTAGCCACTTGAATAAATGCTAGTTTAACCTGGCATTAGTAAACAGGCTAAATAGGGTTAGCAACTTAGAAAAAGGTTCCTCAAACAAGATGAAATCCATTCTAGGGCAGTGAGTTACCTGGTAATTTGCAGCACTGGAGAGTTGCTGTGTTGCAGACTGGACGTTCACCTCAGCGCTTTCTACATTGGCCTCTATGCTGTCTAAGAAGAAATAAAACACACATGGCATGAGTATTGACAACCCAACTTAAGATTTTTATTTTGTAGTATTATGAAGGGAAATTGAGATTACATATTAATTGGGATATCATAAATATACACAATTAACAACAATGGGTTTATTTAGTACAATTACAAATAAAATCTGAATATTAACCAGTCAGTAAATTTTGGTGGTAAGTTCGTGTATGCTCAGATGAATGCTTTAAATACAACCAAAACCTGATTGCTACACTTCCAAAATGTTCTTGTGCAGCACAGTAGCAATGCAGTAGAAACATAAGAATGTTGTATGTTCTCCATGAACATGAAGGATTTGGCCAAACTTTGAACATTAAAAAAAAAAAAAAAACTTGATCGGAAATGTTGAGTCAGGGAGCAGTAAGAACATTGTAACAACGGCACTGGCATAGTACCTGTGTAAATAAACCTAGTAGGCATTCACATGTGTGCATTAAAATAGCATGTGTAACGTACGACCACCCCCCCCCACTACATTCATCAAAAACTTCAAGACGAAGTGCTGTCATCATGGTCTTTATCGGCATGTGATGGGGTTATAAAGTACTATAATATATTTTGGGCTCTTAGTGGACCAGGTGTGATTAGATTCAGAACAGTTAGACTGCACATGTCAGCTACTGGATGAAGAAATAAATAAATAAATAAAAATACCGCAGTGTTCAGTGATGATTATACATGTAACAAAATGAAGATAATTCAGAAACCAAGTACTATTCAGGTATTTATTTCATGTAATATTGTATCATATTGATGAGACTAAGTAAACAAACATCAATATATAGTAATAACAAAAATAGTCTCTTTTTTGAGAAAAAACATATTTAGTGTGGTCATCCTTTACTTTGATTTCAGCATTTAATCTTTCAGGCATAGTGTTCACATATTTTTTAATTTCTTCACTCGCTAGACCATTCCATATGGCTTTAAATTCATTCATGCTATGCAAAAGGCACTTGGAATGTCAGGACCATGACACCCGGTTTCAGCGACGATCTGCAGGAGGTAGATGACGCTCGCAAGACAGCAGACATCGACAGAGAACTGAGCAGTCTGCAGATGGACATCGTTATTCTCCAAGAGACCAGGTTCTCAGGATCTGGGTCCGTCAGAGAGAAAGACTTCTTCTGGCAGGGAAAGGCACCAGAGGAGGTCAGAGAACACGGTGTGGGATTTGCAGTGAGAAACAGCCTGCTAGAGTCCATCACTCCACCCACCGAGGGCAGCGAGCGTATCCTGTACCTCCAACTCCTCAACTCAGCTGGGCCGGTCAGCCTGATCAGCGCGTATGCTCCCACACTGACATACCCTTTGGAAGATAAGGACAGGTTTTACGACGACCTCAGCACAGCCATCAGCAGAATCCCAGAGAAGGAGCTGTTGTTCATCCTTGGTGACTTCAACGCCAGAGAGGGTGCCGATCACAACTCCTGGCCAACCTGTCTTGGCCAGTTCGGCATGGGAAAGACGAACGAGAACGGGCAACATCTACTCGAGCTGTGCTGTCACCACGACCTCTCCGTTAGCAAAACGTTCTTCAACACCAAGCCCCAACACAGAGTGTCCTGGAGGCATCCCAGATCTAAGCATGAGCACCAGCTCGACCTGATACTCACCAGGCGCTCCAGCCTCTCAAACGTTACGATCACACGCAGCTACCAGAGCGCCGACTGCGACACTGACCACTCCCTGGTGTGCAGTAAGGTGAAACTGCGACCGAAAATCCATTCCACCAAACAGGAGGGCAAACCCAGAATTGACGCCAGCAAAATGAGAGACCAGGAGAAGGTTGAGGAATTTGTGAGAGCCATCGAAAAATCCCTCCCAGGCACAGCCACTTCCAACGCCCAAGAGAGATGGGAACACTTCAGGCTGTCTACAATGCTGCCATGTCAACTTATGGCAAGAAGACCAGCAAGTCAGCAGACTGGTTTGAGGCCCACTCTACAGAACTGACACCCATCCTTGAAGAGAAACGGCGTGCACTAGCAGCATACAAAGCCTGGCCCAGCGAGCACACACTCCAGGCCCTCCGGGCCACCCGTGGCAAGGTACAGAAGGCTGCCAGACAGTGCGCCAATGACTACTAGCTCCAGCTCTGCTCCTCGATACAGACCACAGCCATCACTGGAAACATCAGAGGGATGTACAATGGAATCAAGCAGGCTCTTGGTCCAACACAGAAAATAACAGCTCCCCTGAAGTCGGCCACTGGTGACGTCATTCAAGACCGAGCACAGCAGATGGAGCACTGGGTAGAGCACTACTCCGAGCTCTATGCCAGAGAGAACTTGGTCACTGAAGATACCCTGAATGCCACTGAGTGCCTGCCAACACTTGAGGAACTTGACGCGAAACCAACCGTCAAGAAACTCAGTGATGCGCTGGATTCCCTTGCTGCCGGCAAAGCAAAAGGGAAGGATGGCATACCTGCCGAGGTGCTGAAGTGCTGCAAGGTCACCCTCATCACAGAGCTGCACGAGATCCTCTGCCTGTGCTGGAGAGAGGGCGCAGTACCACAAGACACACGGGATGCCAACATCGTTACACTTTACAAGAACAAGGGCGACAGGAGTGACTTCAACAACTACCATGGCATCTCACTTCTCAGCATCGTTGGGAAGCTCTTCACTCGAGTCTCTCTGAAGAGACTGCAAGTTCTCGCTGAGAGAGTCTACCCTGAGTCGCAGTGTGGACTTTGTGCCAGACAGTCCACCATAGACATGGTCTTCTCCCTTAGACAGCTGCAGGAGAAGTGCAGAGAGCAGCGGCAGCCACTGTTCGTCGCCTTCATCGACCTAGTGAGCAGGGATGGCCTCTAAGCTCCTCCCCAAGATCGGTTGCCCTCCCAGACTCCTCAGTGTGATCCGGTCATTCCACGAGGACATGAAAGGCACCGTGGTCTTCGACGGCTCGATGTCCGATGCCTTCAACATCCAAAGCAGAGTGAAGCAGGGCTGCATGCTGGCGCCGACCCTGTTTGGAATCTTTTTCGCTGTTCTGCTCAAGCACGCCTTCGGGAATTCCACAGAAGGCATCTACCTCAGGACCAGGTCAGACGGGAAGCTCTTCAACTTGTCCAGACTAAGAGCAAAGACCAAAATCCAGCTGAAATGCCTGCGAGACTTTCTCTTCGCAGATGACGCTGCCGTCACAGCACACTCAGCCGAAGACCTCCAGCTGCTCATGGATTGCTTCAGCAAGGCCTGCCGTGACTTCGGGCTCACCATCACCCTAAAGAAAATGCAAGTTCTGGTGCAGAATGTGGACCATCCGCCACAGATTACGATCTCTGACCATGAACTGGAAGTCGTCCACGACTTCGTCTACCTTGGTTCGACAATCTCCGACTCCCTGTCACTTGAATCCGAGCTGAACAAGCGCATCAGCAAGGCAGCTACCACCATGTCCAGGCTGACCAACAGAGTGTGCTCCGACAGCAAGCTGACGGAGCACACCAAGATCCAGGTCTACAGAGCTTGCGTTGTGAGCACCCTCCTGTATGGCAGCGAGTCCTGGACCTTTCATGCTCGACAAGAACGGAAGCTTTCCAATGCGCTCCCTCCGACGCATCCTGAACATCACTTGGCAGGACAGTGACAAAAGTCACAAGCACAGCTGTCCTGGAGAGAGTGGGGATCCCCAGCATGTTCACCCTGCTGAAGCAGAGACGCATGCGCTGGCTCGGCCACGTCGTGCGGATGGATGACGGCCGGATCCCAAAAGACCTCCTGTATGGAGAACTGGCACAAGGTCAGCGCCCAACAGGTAGACCCCATCTGCAAGAGAGATCAGAAGACCCTTGGCGCTAACCTCAGCACCTGGGAAGCCACTGCCTCAGACTGGTCAGCTTGAAAGATGACAATCAAGCAAGGTCTCGCCAAGTCTGATGCCACGCTCGAAGAGCAGTCCGAGGCCAAAAGACATAGACGAAAGGCTGCGAACCAGACCGACAGACCAGCTTCAGTTTTCGTCTGCGCCCTATGCAGACAAGACTGACATTCTCGGATCGGGTTGACCAGCCATGCGCAACGCTGTTGCAGACCTGACAAGAACCGGAGCGCAGTTCCATTGCCTTTCGAGACTGATGTCGGCCTACTGCTACTAATGAACATTGTTGTTTTCTTTAGAGTCCTAACTTTGTAAATTGAGAAGAATTTTGATTGTTTTTAAGGTTTTAAAATTTTTTAATAAATGCCCCCCCGGAATGTACCCAAGACCAAATAATGAGTCTGATACCGCTTTAGTTGCCGATGAGTGATGCAGTGTCGTCTGTGGGCCTGAAGACCACGGGCAACTAATAAAGGTCTTCAGCCTTGTCCCTTGTGCACAGAGATATCTCCAGTTTCTCAGAATCTTTTGATGTTATGCACTGTAGATGATAAGATTTGCAAAGTCTTTGCAATTTGACGTTGTGGAACATTGTTTTTAAAGTATTCCACATTTCTTTTTATGCACTCTTTCACAGATTGGAGAGCATCTGGCCATCTGTACTTCTGAGAGACTCTGCCTCTCTAACACATCCCTTTTATAGCTAATCATGTTACAGACCAGATATCAGATCACTTAGTTAGTTGCTAGATGTTCTCCCAGCTGAATCTTTTATACTTTCTTGCTTTTTCAGCCATTTGTTGCCCCTGTCCCAACAATTGTTGGATCGGTAGCATAAATCAAATTTGAAATGAGCTCATTTTGTAAAATAAATAAATAATTTTAATAAATAAATAAAATTGTAAAACTTTCTCAGTTCTGTTGTGAATAAAATATTGGTTCATATCATTTGAAAGTCTTTTAATTTTAATTTAATTCACATTTAAAGAATTTATGTATGTATGTTTGTGTGTGTGTGTATGTGTGTGCGCATGTGTATATATATATATATATATATGTGTGTATGAATGAGTGTGGGTGTATGTTTGTGTATAAGTGTGTGTATGTGTATGTATATATATATATGTGTGTGTGTGTCTGTGTGTGTGTATATACTGTATATGTGTGTGTGTGTGTTTGTATATGCGTGTATGTATGTGTGTATGTATGTATGTGTGTGTATATATGTATGTGTATGTATATGCGTGTATGTATGTGTGTATGTATGTATGTGTGTGTATATATCTATGTGTATGTATATGTGTGTATGTATGTATATGTGTGTATGTATGTATGTGTGTGTATGTATGTGTATGTATATGTGTGTGTTTGTGTGTGTTTATGTATGAATATGTGTGTGTATGTGTGAATGTGTGTGTATGTATATGTCTGAATGTATGTGTGTAT
>JBCNYH010000022.1:15622699-15637582 GCA_039654325.1 Tandanus tandanus | reverse complement strand
CGCCAGGCCATCGCAGGGCCAACAGTCACACAACCATTCGCACTCACACTCACACCTAGGGGTGATTTGGAACAGCCGATTAGCCTACTGTGCATGTTTTTGGACTGTGGGAGGAAATCGGAGTACCCGGAGGAAACCCACACAAGCACAGGGAGAACATGCAAGCTCCACACAGAAACGCCCGAGCTGTGAGGCAGACGTGCTAACCACTACGCCACCATGCCGCCTGCTTGTTATTTAATTTTTGCAATTGTGCTTCATCTTATATAAAAAAACCGCTTTAAAATGACGATCTAATAATTTAAATGGTAAAGAGGATTATTTTTCAGTCTGTTCATATTATGGTATTACTATTACAGTACATCTGTGGTTGAATAAATAGAATATTCTTGTCATATTCAATCAAATATTCTTGATTATTAGTAGATTACTACAGTAATACTAATTTATTACCCACTGCATAAAAACTCACCTTAACAGCTATATGAATTCTGACATGAATTAGGAAGTATCATACTAGATAGTAGCTAAACATACCAGTAGTGTAAATAATAAAAGGTAGACATTTTTCCAATGATACTAAGGTGTAATAAAACAAAGTTAAATCCAATACTGTCCCACACACTGAATGCATAATACTTATGTATTTAAATACCAATTATTACAAATGTATTTTTTTTATAAAGCTACTGGAAAGAGGTTTTGTTTTTGCTTTTTTTTGTAAAGATACTTAAAAATAGTTTTCTCATAATTAAAACAATTGGACTTGCCTTTTTTTTTGCAAACAAACTCTTTATATATTTAAAATATCAATCTGTACTGATTATATACATTGAAGCCATGAATAGTATATCAGGCTGCATAAACCTTTATATAAGAGGAGTGTGGCGCTAATATTTTCAGTGTGAAAATTAGGTACATTGCTTTTCTGAACCACGGATAGAAAAGGCCATATATGATGGGGTTTAAAGTTGAATTAAAATAGCCCAACCAGATAAACACGTCATAAAGGCCAAGAAGGGTAGTAAAGTCAAAAAAGGGATCAACAACAGATGTAATGAAATATGGCATCCAGCAGAAAATAAAGGCACCAACAACAATTCCAAGAGTTTTTGCTGCTTTGTTCTCATGTTTTACCCTTTGTGAAAACTGGGTCATGGTTCTGCTGTGTCTGCTCTGTCTTGATCTTGCAATTGTTCTTGCATGCCTTGTAGAAATTAAAAATATTTGAGTATACAGACAAATCATGAAAAAACATGGCAAAATAAATCCAGTAACTGTGCATAAAAAGGCATAGAGTGAATTTATTGCTAAAATACAGCTTCCCAAACAGTTCATAGATGCAATGTGGTCATCTAGGTTTTCAACATTTGAGTTTGTAAAAAGGACACTGTAAGAGTACGCTGCGGCCATCGTCCAACTAAGAGCTGCCATGAACCATGCAACAGGTTTAGTTATTCTTGTAGGGTACTTAAGTGGATGGCACACAGCTTGATAACGATCTACAGCTATAAAAATTAGGTGGAAAATTGATGCACCAGTGAATACTAAGTCAAAACTGGAATGCCAAAAGCAGAATTCTTCACCGTAGTACCAGCAGCCATCCACAGACCTGACCATGCTGAATGGCATGACTGTGAGTCCCAGAAGCAGATCAACCAAAGCCAAAGACATCAACAAAATGTTTGTTGGTGTGTGGAGTTGTTTGAAATGAGCTATAGAAATGATTACGGCAGAGTTCCCTAGAATTGTAACAACAGTTGCAAACACCAGTAATGAATATAACAAAATTCTAGCTACTACATTTTGAGAAATTTTTACACAAGATATGTTTGAATTAGGATAACAGTACTCTTTCAAATCTGATTCTTGTAATAAAGATGAATTTAGAACTTCCATTACCATTCAATCTGAAAATGTCAAAATTGTCTGGAAGCTTTTGAATGCTGTCCCATACACAGTGTGTCTCTTTAATAAATGTTCGTAGTTGTTGATATTTCCTAGACTGTTGAGTAATGACATCACCTGGGAGACAGGAGTCCAATGGCAACAACGTTACATTTATCAACAAGAACCCTTGTTTTTTACAATGAAGACACATTTTTATTTAATATTTGCTGCTGAAATGTATAATCAATTGCCAACTGTGATTTTAGGACTAGAAATGTTGCAAATCTTCCTAAGGTTTTAATTATAACATTTCTGGCATACTCACTAATTAGTCAGGTCCAATACTTTTTTGTGCCTCAGAGGTTAAGGTTGATTGTTCAGTACACACTAGACTGAGTTTACATTCAGAACCTGCAAGAGAACTGTTGAGCAAGGCCTTGTCTTTGACAACTTCAACATGTTTTCAAACAGCTGCTCATGCTTTGTCACAATAAGCAATAATTATCACACATTTGCAGCCTGCTTCATTCCACTATAAGGGTTGCGGGGAGGCTAGTGCTCATCTCAACCGACTCTGGGTGAGGGCGGAGTACACCCTGGACAGCTTGCCAGGCCATCACGGGGCCAACACTCACACAACCATTCACACTCACACTCACATCTAGGGGTGATTTGGGTTGGCCTACTGTGCTGATTTTTGGACTGCGAGAGGAAACCGGATTACCCGGAGAAAACCCACGCAAGCACAGGGAGAGCATGCAAACTCCACACAGAAACGCCCAAGCCCAGGCCTTCTTGCTGTGAGGCAGATGTGCTAACCACTGTGCCACCGTGCCGCTGCTCTGGCCTTGTTTGCAAACATAAATGAAGTTGCAGATTTAGTGTTGATCTGTTCACTCGCAAATGATGTGACTCTCTGTGAAGTGGGGTGGGCAGTGTTTGAATTATATTCCAGCTTTAGGGAGTAGTCACACCTTGCCAGATAGCGTAAACAGATGTCTGATGGAGAGAAACTATCCAGTGTAAATTTCCCAACTAGAG
Source organism: Tandanus tandanus (assembly GCA_039654325.1). Lineage (NCBI taxonomy): Eukaryota > Metazoa > Chordata > Actinopteri > Siluriformes > Plotosidae > Tandanus > Tandanus tandanus. Next base: position 15,634,651 of record JBCNYH010000022.1, on the reverse strand, counting down.
GGCCGAATACACTTGATCTGTTGCTCTGTCCTGAGAGAAGTGCAGTAGTATCTATTTAGGCAGAAGCCCCTTTCTGTGATAGTGACCATGTTTCAAAATATTGTCATTTATACAACCACATAAAAACTGAAAACAATGTTGTGCTTAAACCATGCTTCCGTAAAGTAGACTATGAAGTTATAAATGCTTTTCTAGCTACGTTGTATTGGAATATTATATTCGCAAACTGTGTCTGTACTGAGGATTATTGGTCAGCTTTTAGAGACATTATAAATACAGTTATATTTAACTTTGTCCCTTTTGTATCAACTGGGAAAAAGAGAAATGTTCCTTGGTTTGAAAGTAGACTAAGAAATTTACGGCTTTGTAAACAGAGTAAATGAAAAAAGTATGTTAGATCACGCAATATTGCATCTCATGCAGAATATAAGGCCTCGGCACATCAATTTAAATCAGAGTTTATTAAAGCTAAATGTAAATGTAATGAAAAAAAATCTCTTTTTAAATAACAACTCAAATGGTAAACTTTATAGTTATCTGAAGTTTCAGAATTCCATAATTATTCCCGAGTTTAATACCGATTGTCAAGGTGCCTTAGACTCTTTTTCATGTAGTACAAGAGATATTGTAAACACTGTGATGAAACTCAAGGGTAATTCATCTGCAGGTCCAGATGGTGTTACTGCTTTTTTCCTGAAAAGAGTGTTAGCCCGGATAGCTGAACCGCTTTGTACAGTATTTAACAAGTCCATTAATGAGGGTACCTTACCAAGTGACTCGAAAAAGGCATTTATAATTCCGATCTATAAGAAGGGTGATCCACATCTCCCATCAGTTATATGTATAGTGCTAGAAAGAATTATTCGTCCACAACTGCTAAATTACATGTCAATCAATGGGGTTATCCCACAATTCCAACATGGATTCTTACCCAAAAAGTCTACAGTCACAAATTTGTTAGAGTGTTTGTATGACTCGTCTTATAATTATGACAAAAATGTTGACACTGATATTATATACCTTGATTATTCAAAATGCTTTGATAAGGTTTGTCATAATAAGTTATTATTTAAGTTGTCAAAATATGGTGTTACTGGTTCTGTCTTTATGTGGTTAAAATTTTTTCTGATAAATACAACGCAACACATAAAAGTAAATAATTCTGTATCATCACACACTCAAGTAATATCCGGCGTTTCACAGGGTACAGTCTTGGGACCACTCTTATGTTTATGTTACTCTGCAGACCTACCTAATGTTGTGAAATATAGTAAGATAAGCATCTATGCCGATGACACTAAGTTGTATAAATCTATTGACAGTACTGAAGATTGTTATAAATTGCAGTCTGATATAAATGGGGTCTCTGAATGGGCCTCAAATGGAACTGAACTCAAAAAAACAAAACTGCTTACTATTGGCAATTGCAAATTTCAATATAATTATGTGCTTGGTTACAATATAATTGAAGGAGTAAACTCTATGAATGATGGTGTAATTATACAATCTGAACTTAAATTCACCATGCATTGTGCTAGTATGGAGCCCCAAAAGGACATGGGGAAAAAAATTTAAATAAAAAAAGGCTCTTTATGTCATGTGTAATATTTTCATGACCTTTAAATATCATGTTCCTGCCTTTTATTTGAAAATGTATACATGTTATGTAAGACCAATCTCAGAATACGGCAGCCAAGTCTGGTCACCATTGTTAAAAGGTAATATTGACAGAAAGTAGAAAATGCCCAAAGATACATCACTAGAAGATTGTAAATATGGATCCCATGTCATATTGTCAAAGATTTATTTTGCCTTAGAAAGTTTAGGACAGAGACGATTAAAGTCTGATTTAATTTTATTTTTCAAGACAATCAAAGGTTTGACAGTAATCAATATAGAGGATTCGTATACAATTGTTAACAGAGGCCGTAATTGTCATCTTTTTAAACACTATTGTAGAACTGATAAAAGAAAAGTATTTTGGGTAAAAAGAATTGCAAATGACTGGAATAGTCTAAACGCTAATATTGTAAACAGCAGCTCTGTGCACATCTTTAAGAAAAAACTTAGATGTGTTAACATAACCGGTAGGGGAAGTATGTACTGTGATTAACCTTTAACCCCCCTTTTGTTTTTATACTTGTATTTATTGTTTTATTCAATAAACAAATAAACAAACAGATAAATAAACAAATTTATTATTCTGAGCCGTATCCCTTATTTGACCGATCACTGTTGTAATGATCAATGTAACTTTGCAATGTAATCCACAGCAATAACCTTAGCATTTTAGCAAGATAATAGACTGAAACTCGAATATTATTACACATTAATGCTACATGTACACTGATAATAAAAACAAGAGACTGAAATTTTTTTAAATATTTTTTAATTATTTATGCTCTGTCCTAACAGGTTAATCTGTAACCTGCAAGTTGTGTGACTTAATAATAAAAAACATTTTGTTAGACAGTGAGCATTTAGGTTCATTATGTTTCTGCATCTGACTATAATGGAGAAAACAATTTAGTAAATTAGAATTAATTATTATAGTTTATTATATAAATTTAGTCCGAAATGAATTTAGCATTATAGATAATCATACAAAAGTTAATCACATAAAATGAAATGATGATGTAATATGTTGGGTTACAAGTGTCTAAGATTCGCAAAAGACCAGTTATCACCTTTCACATTTAATGGAATAGAATCTCTCACGGGTATCCTTCTAATCAAAGGTGTTACTGACAAAACAACTTTTTGTCGTCACAGTGTTATGCAATTTGTTATTGTTGTTTATAAGAATTCCCTAAATAATTACCAAAAGAATAATTCCCTGATTATTCACAATCTCAAGAAACAAGATGATTTTGCACAAATATTTTGCTCCTGTAAGTCAAAACAAATTAGTGCCAAGTTTAGGTGATACAGAATCTCTCAAATGGATCCTTTTAATCAAAGTTGTTAGGCTCTGTGAAACCACAAATTAATGACACCCCAACAGCATTGCATCAGCCTGCTTGGTCATCCTTGCAATATGTTTTTGTTATTGCTTTTGTTTTTTTTAATACACAAAAAAGAGCAAGTACATGATCATTTTACCTAAGCATTAGAATTGTGTGTATGCAAATCATTCATGGATATATAAAATATCAAATGAAAAGAGGCTTTATTTTTGATTGTTGCGTTTGGTCTGGTTTTGATTGTAATTGCAATCTGATCTCTACAGATATGTCTCACTCTGAGCGGTTTGAATGCTCAATTAAGATTTCATATAGTCCTTCAAATAGGAATTTTCGATGGGAAAAGCTATTGCAGCAAAATACTTTCTCCTGTTTAAGACATGAGGTGGCACAGTGGCATAGTGGTTAGCATGTCCGCATCACAGAAAGAATGTCCTGGGATCTGGTCACGAGCTCAGTGAAGGCGTTTCTGTGTGGCGTTGGCATGTTCTCTCTGTGCTTGCATGGGTTTTCCTATGCGTACTACACTATCCTCCCACAGTCAAAAGACTGGCGAGCTGGTCAGGATGTACCCGACCTTTGCCCAGAGTCAGCTGAGTTAGGCTTCAGCCTTCCTATGACCTTAATTGAATGAAATGGTTCGGAAAATATATAAATGAATGAATGTGTAAGACATATAGCATTCCGTATGTATGAAAAAAACATACAAAAAAGATATGCATTTCCCAGACATTATTTAGATAGTACATAGAACGGCATAAAAATATCCAATATTAAAAATTTGTATCATTATCCTAGCAAGGAAAATTGCATCAGAAACCCCTTTTCTTGAAGAAGACCTTAGCTGCTCTGAAATACTGGAACACATGTCCACAGTGAAAATATCATAGGACAGTTTGCTGAAAAGTAATAACCATTTTAACACTATCAAACTCGTTAGATCCAGCACATGATTAATCTACATTTTATAGTGTACCCAGATCATAACTGCATAAAATACAATCTGTACTCTGCAGTGTCCACATCTGTTTTCAGCAAGAAATATTTTTTTAAATTATAATTATTTAAGTATTAACTTTTCTTCAGGCTGCATATACTTTTATGTCAGAAGAGTTTGTGGCAAATATTTTTAGTGTAACAATGAGATACAGCGTTTTTCTAAACCATGGATAGAAAAGGCCATATATGATGGGGTTGAATGTTGAATTAATGTAACCCAACCAGACAAATAGTTCATAAATGATAGCAGGAGTGTTAAAATTGTAAAGGGGATCAACAATAGATGTTATGAAATATGGCATCCAGCATAAATTAAAAGCACCTACAACGATCCCAAGAGTTTTTGCTGCTTTTTTCTCATGTTTTACCTTTTGGAGAATTTTGTTTGAGGTCACATCAGTTCTTCCATGCTTTGTGACCTCTATTTTTCTTGCATGTTTTTCTGAAACTAAAAATATTTGAGCATACAAACCAATCATAACACAGACTGGCATAATGAAAAAAAGAGATGTACTTATAGAAGCACATAGTACATTAACCATAAAGAAGCAGTTCCCAAAGCAATCTATAGATGCAATGTAATCTTCTAAGTTTGCCTCATTTGCTTTTGCACCAACAGAACTAAATGCATACACTGCAGCCAAAATCCAACTCAGAGCTGCCATAAAACCTGCAACAGGTAGAGTTATTCTTGTAGGGTACTGAAGTGGATAGCACACAGCTTGATATCGATCTGTAGCAATAGAAATTAGATAATAGATTGATGCACCAGTGAAGAGAAAGTCAAAATTAGAATGCCAATAGCAGAATTCTTTTCCAAAGTACCAGCAGCCATCCACAGTCCTGACCATGCTAAAGGGCATGACTGTGATTCCCAGAAGTAGATCCACCAAAGCCAGAGACATAATCAGGATATTCGTTGGTGTTTGAAGTTGTTTGAAATGAGCTATAGAGATGATGACTACAGAGTTCCCTAAAATTGTAAGAGCCATTGCAAACACCAGTATTGAATATATAACAGTTTTACCTGCCATATTATGAGAAATTTTCACACATGAGACATTAGATTCAGGATAACAATACTGTATCAATTCTTCTACATCCAGTGAAGATGAATTTTGTGTTTTCACCATCCTTTATTGTAATAAGTTTAAAGATAGAGACACACCTTCTTTATTTGCAGCCTTATGTGCAAAAGTGGTTCCCACTTGAAGAAATATTGCTATCTATATTTGTTTTCTGTTCAGTGCTGAGACCACCTGGGAGTTAGTAGTCCAGTAACAATAAAGTTACTTCCCCTTTAAATCCACAGAGAAGTGAAAACGTTTAACACTATGTACATTGGGTGGACATGTGAAATGAACAAGATCTAGTGTGGCCGGTGTACTTACATATGAAAAAGTTTTTTTTGTCAGTTATTTATAATTAATAGATTGCCACATAGGGTGACATGGTGGGTCAGTAGTTAGTGTGAGAATTCTGGTTTTAAATCTCAGCCAAGGACCTTTCTGTCTGCAGTTTGAATGTTGTCTCCATCCTTACGTGGGTTTTTCTGGTTACTGTGGTTTCTTTCCATAGTCCAAAGACATGTACATTAGGTCAACTGGCTACTCCAAATTTCCCATATTGGCTCCAGTTCCCTCCAGTGACTCTGATGGATAAGCACTATAGATAATGGAAGGATGGATTGGCACGAGAATCTTTGCTTTTAAGTAAGTGCCTAGTCAAATCAAATTAGTATAATAGAGTATAAAAATGCACAAAAGGGCCTAATCATCATGTAATTTTCTGCAACATTATAAAAATCTCTGTGAACCTGGGGCTAAATAAAACTAACATTAGTTAATTTGCTTAACTGCTTACTCCTACGGGGGTTGCAGAGAAGTTGGATCCTACCATAGCTGACTCTGGGCAAAGGTGGGGTGAACACTGAATAGCTTGACAGCCCATCACAGGGCAAGCACAAACACAACCATTCACACTCACACCTAGGGCAATTTGAAACAGCCAAGTAGCCTAATGTTCATGTCTTTGGACTGTAGGAGGAACCAGAGTACCTGGAGGAAATCCACACAGGCACAGGAAGGCCATGCCAACTCCACATAGAAACAACCTTCCCAAGTCCGGAAACTGTAAATGAAATTAGACTCTCATCACAGAAAAAATGTAGTGATGGGATTAGAAAAGGCCAGATAGATTTAGGACTTAACAATTATGTTAAGAAATACTGAGTAGACATAAGTGAATCAGCATTAAACCACAAGGTTGGGCAAATGTAAACTTGGGCTTAAAATCAGAGTCAGTGTCACTAAAGTATCCTTTAAAGGTTATTTTCTGTTATGAATAATAATTGGAACAATATTATGCTTTCATATGGCACTTGGACACTTGAATAACACCAGTAGAGGTGCTGGTATTTAAGGGTAATTTCTGACATTGATGAGCGGGTTCAGATTAAAAAATAAATAAATAAAATAAAAATCAGGTGTCAGGTTTTGAGGTATAATGCTATGATGTACGGCTTCATCAATTACATTTTATATAAGTTTAACTCATTAAAGATTAAAATATTAAAGATTATATAAATAAAAATATTTATGCTTAGTACAATATCTGTGAATATAAATCTTCTTTGAATATAAATCTGACCTTGATTGATTTGATAATAAAGCAGTTACAAGCAAATCTATTTAAGATCTTAAGATATGAAACCATACTGATATACTATATTAATCATATAGGTCAATTTGATTTATTTTTTTATTTATTTATTTAGGCCCCATTACCTAACAGAAACAATCTTACATCTGCACACATAATAATATTACTCCTGTGATAAGGACTAGAAATTAAAGCTTATGGTTTTTGTCATAATACAATTTTCTGCCAGTAATTATGTTTAAAAATATTGGAGACAAACTTATAGCCTACTTATATGCAACTGAACTCAAAACAAATGTGCAGTTGTTATTCCTTGGTCAAGCAGCCCTTACAAGTAAGCAAGCTGAGTGTATTATTATTTACTAATGACTGTTCAGTTGCATAAGTTTAGTAAATTTATGCATGCTAGTGCATTAGTTAAGGGACATTGCATATTGTTTAATTTTTGTCTTTAACTGGTAAGGGTACTGTACTTTGCTGTTAAAATGTTGTTACAAACACTGCCAAAGTGGTAAAGATCAGGAAATGAGAGAATAATACTTATCTAATTTCTTATATATGCCTTTGGATTTATATAAAAATCAAATTAGGACAGCAGTGGTGTGATTAGATAAGGCCTGGCTGATTCAGGACTAAACAATAGACATGACATGATTTATGTGCAGTTAATCAGCACTAAGCCGCAAGATTAAACAAACATGAACAGTATCTGAAAATCAGAACATCTTAGATCATAGTATCTAAAACTGACGGCTTTGTCCTCAGTGATTTTGTGCATATTTGGAAGAACCCTTATTTATTTTTCTGTTATGAATAATAACAGGGCATAACTATGTTTTTACCTGGCACATGGGCACTTGAATGACATCAGGAAATGTTCAGTTATCAAAATGATTGTTTCTGACATTGACGAGTTGGTAGGGATGAAACGATGTCAGACACTGGGGAGTTCTGAGAACTAAAACAGACATGTGAATCTCTAAAATTTTATCAAGACAAATATTTTGGTTTCTCTACATTAATCCTACATGTAGTGCAGTAACCGATATTAATTTAAGAGAATATTACAATATATCAATACATGTAGTAGTACTGACAGGTTATTGGATGTAATAGTATGGGCCTCATGATATCACCTTGTGTGTTCACTGATGTAGGTTCCAGTATTTCTCCTGGCCTCAGTAGTACTGGACAGAATAGAGTGTGTTTAATGTCAAATGATTGTCATTCATGTCCATTTGATATTGTCTGTGGACATCCCACAGAATGCTGTTGTGACTATCATTATATTTTTTCAAACACACCATGGTCTATGAGGTGATGCTTGTGTTTATCAGGTCAGTCTAAGATCACACCTAAGAGACCAGTTACAATCTTACACTTTTAATGATGGATTATCTCAGTACAGGTACAGAACTATTCAAAGGTCATGGACACATTAATGTATCTTCACACTTGTCTATGTTTCTGTATGCTGTTGTTTAATAGAATACCCCAATTATCAACAAAACAATAATTCCCTGATCATTAGTAATACCAGGAGACAGGAAAATTTTGCCAAAACACTTTGACTGACAGGAAAAATCTTCTAATTTCATTAAGCAAGTTTGCTTACTTACTTGATACCTGGTTATACTTAAAGATCTTTTTTTACTGATTATTTTCTGATCCATTTTGAAAGAACATATAAGAATTAAAATAAATGAATCTTTAATTAGCTGTTATACTTATCTATGAATTACATCAATTGTTTCATCCATCAGTTATGCCCGTGAGCAAGCAGAAATAGTCTTAGTGGAGGTATTTTCTAATATTACACATTATGATCAGGACTACCTATTTTTACATGTGGTGTCTGATATTTGTTTTGCCCATATCATTTAAAAAAGTCTGATAATAGACTTCAGTTTAATTGTTGGTTTATGCATAGAAATTTCGAGATTGGGTGCTAATAGGTCCTCAAACGCAGATTGGGTCCAAAAGCCTTTAGAAAACTCTAAATAGTCTGTCTTTTTAAACATTCAGTTGCACAATGTATACATAGCTTTTGTAATGTGAGATTCTGGTACCGTAAAGCACCAGCAGTGAAGGAAGTGCTTTCTTAGGTTTATGATATAATAACCCTGTTCATTTTTTAAGCTACACAACACTGGCCCTTTCCTCCCACAGTCCAAAAACATGCTCAGTAAGCTGATTGGTGGTTCCAAATTGTCCCTTGGTGTAAGAGTGAGTGTGAATGGTTGTATGTGGGTTGGCCCTGCAATGGACTGCAAGATGTTCAGGGTGTACCCCTCCTTCACTCAGAATCAGCTAATATGGGTGCCAGCCCCCTCGCGACCCTAATTAGGATTAAGCAGCTTAGAAAATGAATGAACGAATGAAGATAATCATATCAATTGACAGAACCAGCCTTTCCCAAACTGTTGTTACAAAGATAGAAGTGCAAACTGTATATACTTTAGCATTCAAACATTACAATTTCTCTATTTGGAAACCTTAGAAAATAAGTGAACAAATGAATGAATATTTGTTGTAAAGACATTGTAATAAACGGTTGTGGTTTCTAATACAAATGTGTACAGTGAATTTATATATTTATGTATATATTTATTTGTATTTTTTCTTTTTCACTTAAAATAAGTTGTTTCTTCATTTTTTTATTATCAAACCCATGACAAGTAGTGAGGACCTCTGGGCTTGAAAATGTGGAAAAATATATAAATAAAATAGATGCCAAAGTATGCAATGAGTAAAGATTAAACAGTAATAGAGTTAAAATGTAAAATATGTAATAGGTTGGATTGAATAAACACTTTTCTTTTTTTACAAAAATAAAAATGAACACAAAAACAAAAACTTTAATGAGCAGGTGTGTACAAATTTGCTTGGTAAGGCATTAGGACCTGGTATATCACAACAAAGAAATGGTTTTGGGTAAAAGTTATTATTTATTTATTTAATCATATTTCTTTGATTGTGATTAGTGACTTAGCATTTGGCCAGTAAGGACAGAATTGTTTAAGGTTATAGTGTCCTAAATAGATTTAATGCATTCTGGCATTTTTTTAAAAATGTAGACATAGATGTATATCATGGGTAACTCAACAAGTAATTTCTTTTTAAATGTTTTGTACAGGGGCAGTGGTGGCCTGGTAGTAGGGTGCTGGATTGCTGATCCCAAGGTCGGGGGGTCAAGCCCCACTATCACCCCTGTTCCCCAGTGCAGCTAACTGGGTTATTAAAGGCCACCACATCTCTCACTGTCTATGGTGAGAGACATATAAAAGAACCATTGCTGACTTTTGTAAAGAGTAGGCTGCACAGCATGTTTCTGCCGTGCAGTGGCCTGGCGAGCTGTCCAGGGTGTACTGTGCCCTCGCCCAGAGTCGGCTGAGATGGGCGCCAGCCTCCCCACGACCCTAATTAGGATTAAGCGATTCAGAAGTGAATGATGAATGTTGTGTTCATTCTTAATTGCCCAAGATCCGTTTGATATCAGCTACATCAATTTTTAATATTAATCTTAGTCATTGAATTGGCTTTAGAAGTGTGAATTCACTACACAAAAGAAATTATTTAGTGGCCTTACAAATTTAATTTGTTTCAAAATCTGTGATAAAACTACCTATATTTGATGACAACAAAACGAAAATTCACAATGTTGAATTTATATACAAACTTTGCACAATTAAAAAATACATGGATTTCATAAAACAGTTTAAATTAGAGTGTTAGATTCACTGAGTTAGTAAGGTGTAAAACATATTTTGATATAATAATCTTAAATGCCTTCTGAAAGCGGGGATAGAAAAAGCCATAGATCAAAGGATTACAAGTTGAATTAAGGTAACCAAACCACACCAGGGCGTCAAAAACGTCTACAGGTGTTGAGAAATCTAGAAATGGATCAGCCATAGTAGCAATGAAGAAAGGCAACCAACAAATCAGAAAAATGCCCATAACAATGCCCAGAGTTTTAGCTGCTTTTCTCTCCCTTTGTTCTGGAGAATGGTTCTTTGCTTCAATTTTTCCAACAGTAGCCCTTTCGGCTATTACTTTAGCTTGTTTTCGTGCAACATGAAATATTTTAAGGTAAAGACAGCTCATGACAGTTCCTGGAATGAAAAATGCCACAAGGGCAGCAATGACTCCCCACAGTTTGTTAAAAATCAAGACACAGCTTCCAACACAGGAACTTAGCATTATAAGATCCTCCAAACTTACAAGATTTATATTAGACAATACCACACCGAAGCTAAATGAGAATGAGAAGAGCCAAATGACAGCAATTCCAATGAAAACTCTGTCATTTGTCGCCTTCATCTTATAACCCAGAGGATCAGTAATGGCCATGTACCGGTCAATAGAGACCAAACACAGATGCAGGATGGACACAATACTTAGCGTCATGTCTAAACTGGAATGGATTTTGCAAAAAATGTTTCCCAAAAACCAGCAGCCTTCAACCCATCGGACCATACTGAAAGGCATGATCATAATGCCGAGCAGACAGTCTACGACAGCCAGAGACAGGATGATGAAGTTAGTCGGTGAATGCAGCTGTTTAAAATGGGAAATAGTAAAAATGACCAGCAGATTACCAAAAACAGTCATGAGTACTGTCGGAAGCATTAAAACATACATGACTACTCTAAGGATATAGAAACGAGTTGCTCGGAGACAGGAGTCTGGCTCATGTGGAAAGCAGAGAAGTTCATTATCTGCATCAGCATGGCTTGCATTTGTAACGAGGTTCTCTATCCACTCCATTTGTTTCTGTTATTTAAAATAATAATAATAATAATAATGATAGTAATAATAATAAAAATTATAATAATAATAATAATAATAATAATAATACAATTTTTCACCAATTTACCAATTATAGCATGGTAAAAATGCTATAAACCAAAAGGATAAAAACATTTTAACTGAACTAGCCACAGTATATCTAACTTTAAAATTGAAACCCACCAACTTAGCTGTGTATGACCAATCTGACTTAAATACATTCTGGTTTGAAAAAGTCAACACCAGTTTACCACTGGGAATGCTTTAATGTGACCTCATATCTCCATCATAGTAACACAAGCTGTATCTGTTCCTCCATAATTTTTTAAGAATATAATTGAGTCTCTTATGATGCGCTTGTTGTCTAGGGTATAATAAACATCTTTCTATATTATTTACTATAAAGATTTTAATAACACCCCTCCTTGAATCGCCACCTTATCATGGTGGAGGGGTTTGTTTGTCCTAATGATCCTGGGAGCTATGTTGTCGGGGGCATTATGCCCCTGGTAGGGTCACCCAAGGCAAACAGGTCCTA
>JBCNYH010000022.1:15610698-15622599 GCA_039654325.1 Tandanus tandanus | reverse complement strand
TGGCGTCCCCCCTGAAGAGCTGGAGGAAGTGGCTGGGGAGAGGGACGTCTGGACCTCACTGCTTAGGCTGCTGCCCCGGCGACCCGACCCCGGAAGAAGCGGAAGATGATGAATGAATGAATGAATTTTAATAACAGATACTGATACTTACTTGTGTGTGTGTGTGTGTGTGTGTGTGTGTGTGTGTGTGTGTGTGTGTGTGTGTGTGTGTGTTTAATTTACAGTATTGAAAATCACAACCACCAAATGTTTAATATTAATCAAAGAAATGTTTTATAGTATTTTATAGTTAGCCTGCTTAACAGATTGACTGGGATTAATACAAAAAACAATGTCCGAGGGGGTCCATGAAAGTTTTTTTAGCTGAAACGGTCCCTGGACGCAAAAACTTTAAGAGCCCCATAACATAAAACACCTGAGTTGAAGTCCTTTGCTCTGCGTTTCTGTATAGTTTGCATGTTCTCCCCGTGTTTGCATAGGTTTCCTCTGGGTGTTCTGGTTTCCTCTCACAGTAATAGGGACATTCACATTAGGCTAATTGCCTGTTCTAAATTGCCACTAGGTGTGAGTGTGAAATGCTTGTCCTAGTGTTGGCTGAGATAGGCTCCAGCCATCCCGCAACCCTAATAGGATTAAGCAGCTTGGCAAATGAGTATTTAGAAGTGAGAGATAACATAACAACACTACTGTTCAGTTAATTATGTTTTAAGACACTAAAGTGCTTAGGGGCATGGGGGAATTTAGTTTTGTGAATCCAAACATAAAAATGTTATCTGCTCTATAGCTCAATATGGATTTGGTTTATTACTGCACATCACTAGGTGGTGCAGTGGAATAGTGTTAACATGGCCGTCTCACAGCAAGGTCTTGGGTTCCATTCCCAGGCTTGGCAAGTAGGGGCTTTTTTGTGTTTGCATGTTCTCTCCATGCATGCGTGGGTTTACTCTGAGTACTTTAGTTTCCTCCCACTGTCCAGGGACATGCACATGAGGCTAATTGGCTGTTCCAAGTTACTCCTAGGTGAAAAAATAGAGCACAGATCTCAGTGATTACAGTGTGATTAGTCAATGATCAGCTCAAACCTATTTGAATCTGTATATAAAAACAGCATTGCTTCATCACAAATGGCATCATCCCAAATGATGTGATGCAACAGAGCTGTCAACTGTTCATCAGTTCAAAATAACTGAAAATTACATAAAAACTAAACTTTACAAAATGAAATTAAAAGGAATCATATCCAAGCATTAATAGAACAATGTGTAGTGTCCCGAATAAAAATTTTTATTTAATGCCATATACGAAATGGCTCAATATATATAGCCTCATTTCAGTGCCAATTAAAATAATTCATGGCAACTATATGGCAATTTAGTATAAATTTGCAATAATGTATTATGTAATATCCCTGAACATGCTACACTCACATCCACAGTCTATAAATGCACTTCTCTTCTCTTCTGAAATGAGATTTGCATTTTCCCCTGATATTCTCTGTTCTCAGACCTCAAATAACAATAACAACCTTTACCCTGCTATCACTAACTATAAAAAGGAAATAACCTTATTGTTTGAAACAATCATGTATTTGGTGGCTTTTGGGCCCCAAAACTTTCACACGTAATGGGCCCAGCATACTTTAAAACCTCAAGTATGAAAATGGCCAAAGAGTATCAAGCCATCTGAATTTGCTTGTTGAGACTTTATATAAAAACTAAAGTTGTGCTCCTTCACTGGTAACCTAATCATAGATTGGATTTAGGCTGCTGATTTTTGTCAAGAATAGGCTGCATTGCCGTCACCGTGTTCCTGCCCTGCGATGGCATGGCGAGCTGACCAGTGTGTACTCTGCACTCGCCCAGAGTCGGCTGAGATGGGTGCCAGCCTCCCCTGCGACGCTAATTAGGATTAAGCGGTTCAGAAAATGAATGAATGAATTAAAGGATTAGGTTACCACCTATTACTCACTGACTCAATTGCCAAATCGCTTAATCCTATTAGGGTCATAGGGAGGCTGGAGCCTATCTCAGCCAACACCAGGCAAAGGTGGTGTAGGCCCTGAACAGCTTGCCCGACCCTCGCAGGGCCAACACACACACTATTCACACTCATGCCTATGGACAATTTGGAAGAGCCAGTTAGCCTAATGTGCATGTCTTTGGACTGTGAAACCCACGCAAGCGTGGAGAGAACATGAAAAATCCCCACAAAAATGCCCGAGCACGGGGCTCGAATCCAGGATCTTCTTGCTTTATGGCAGATGTTGAAACCGTGCTGCCCTTACCACCTTTTAAGTGTTGCTCATAGTTTTGACAGTTTATTGCTTTTATTTACCAACTTGTTGACATTGTGTTTGTTTTATTAATGGAAAATAATCAGAAATCCTTGTCATTAAAAAAAATTACAAAAAATATTGAACCTTTGATGGATACTTTTGAAATCTGGTTATTAACATGTATTGCATCATGTCAGGACAAACTACGAGGCATATAACGATCTTTCACTTGTTTTGTAAGTGTAATTTGTTGCTTATGTTTGAATACATTAATTGATTAATACAGTACAATAGCCACATTATACTTTACATGACTTGAGTGAGTTTACACCAAAATATATCATGCAGTAATGCGTCCAGTAAAGACCATCCCCTTCCAAAGTTCATGGATCAGGCCTAGATTTAAATATTCACCATAATGTTGTGTAACATACACACAAGATTAAGATTACATTTCTGTGATTGCACCTATACAGACTGTGAGAAATGAATTTGACCCATTTGCGCTTAACCCATCTTTACACACCAGTAGTGAGGAGCACACATGACCACAGGAGCAGTGGGCAGCAAACCTGCACCAAAGGGGTAATTGGGGGTTAAGTGTCTTGCACAAGGGCACGTCAGCAGTGGATGTTTTCACAACCATCCTGGAAATGAAAATTTCAAAAGTTCTTTCATCAATACATAAGTTATGATTTCATTACTGTTGTAGAACACCTACGTAGTTTTTTTAAATTAAGATAATTTTAGCACAATTGCTTTCTCTTTGGTATCGACTCTGAAGTCTTTCAGAAGTTTTTAATAATAGACTCATGAATTTAGGCATTATAATGTATATCAGATGTGCCTATAACTCCACTGTGGGCCTTCAGAAAGCTCAGTCCTGGCTTAGTCCTAGGTGTAGGACTGAGTGTTCTGTGAACAGTCACTGAATGGCTTGCTTTCATATAATGTCATACAGTGTGGTTCAAATATCCATTCATCCATTATCTATACTGGTAGTCTATCACATTCACACATGATTAAGATTAGCCACTTACCGAATCTACAAGGGTCATTCCGTGTCAACTCAACACATTTTCAGGAAACTTCCCAGGAGACCTCCTTAGATTTTGCTGAAAGAATTATTAAATCTAGGCCTATATGACTCTACCCACAAAGAACTCAAAGATTAGCTTTCAATTCCTCATAGTTTAGAAAATATAGGCCTTTGAAATTTGGTCATAAAAACCACACATGACAAATAGCATTTCTTCCAACCTCAGGGCCTTATAATTCTCCAGAATTCTCCAGTAATCCGGAAAGCTGGCATTACATATATTTACTGAATGATGTTGAAATTTAAAATTTTTGGCACCGGAAAGCATCTGGGAAGCATATTTATTGCACTATGGGAAGCTAAAAATGTTTTTTGGCCAAAACGATCTAAAATTAAGTGAAGCTATAGGAGCCCTTAGGACTTAGAACTTTCTCCTCATAACACTGTATAACACAATAAGCAGCCTAAGACCTTCCTTCCAAGGGGTCAAAATGGACCATTTTGATTCCCCGATTTTGTCATGTGGCTAGGGGTTTAGGATCTTCATATTTTTTCTACATATTGCCTCATATAAGATGTATTTACTGATGAAATTATATTATCTAAGGGGCAGTGGTGGCCCGGTGGTAGGGTGCTGGATTACTGATCCCAAGGGCGGGGGTTCAAGCCCCACTATCACTGTCACTGCTGTCCCCCCAGTGTATCTAACTGGATTATCAAAGGCCAGCCATGTCTCTCACTGTCTTTGGTAAGAGGCATGTAAAAGAACCATTGCTGACATTTGTAAAGAGTAGGCCATTGAGTTGCCGTCTGTGTGTTTCTGCCCTGCGATGGCCTGGCGAGCTGTCCAGGGTGTATTCGCACAGAGTCAGCTGAGATGGGCACCAGCCTCCTGCGACCCTGATTAGAATTAAGCGGTTCATAAAATGAACGACGAATTAAATTGTCTGCTGGCATTGGCTTCATATTAAATCACATTTTTATTTACATCCATGTTATTATAAATATTAACTTTTCTTCATATTCAGGAGCTTATAAATCTTATGTGGGACTCTCCAGCAAAGTGATTCTGCTCACTCTGCTCAGGTTTCAGAATGCCTAAGGATGATATATTTTTTATTCTTTTAGTAGTTAATGATGAGATTTCAGCCAAAATAGATCATGATACAGAGGTTATTGTGACTGCAAATTTTTTTGCTGATAAATTATTTTGCTGATAAATTAATAATTGTAAGTATATTAACTACTCATAATAGTTATGGTAGTTGTTTTTTATTCAAGAACATTATTCCAATGTTCTGCAGTTCTCTCTTTATAAATTTTCAGGAAACTTCCCAGGTGACCTCCTCAGATTTTGCTGAAAAAAAAATTTAATATAGGCCTATATGTCTCTACCCACTATGTAAAATACATCTTATATGAGGCAATATGTAAAAAAAAATATGAAGATCCTAAACTCCTAGTAACATGATCATGATTCGGGGAATTTTGACCCCTTGGTGGGAAGGGCATGCCAAAATTTCAAAGGCCTATATTTCTTAAACTACGAAGAATTGAAAGCTAATCTTTAGCATAGTGGGTAGTAACATATACGGCTACATGTAAAAAAAAAAATCAGTTAATTATGAGGGGGTGACCTGGGGACCCTTTGTTGAGTTGACACGGAATGACCCACATGTCTTTGTGGGAGGAAACCCACACAAGCACGACACCTCTGCACAGATGGGCCCTGGTCGGCCACCAGGATTAAACACAGAGCCTTTTTGCTGTGAGATGGCAATGCTAAATTCAAATATAAATTTGCAATCAAAAATACATCTTCTGACATGGGTAACTAGTTAAAAACAATAGACCTTTGATGTTTATGGTGTATATGCTGTTGGTCAGGGTGAAAGACAACGCATGAGTTGAGTCATTTACTTTGGCCTTTTGATGAGTTTCTGCTGTTTAGAGAGTATTCATTCATTATCCATAACTGCTTATCCTGATTATGGGGAAGTTGGAGCCAATCCCAGCTGACTCTGGGCGAAAGGCAGGATACACCCTGGACAGCTTGCCAGTCCATTGCAGGGCCAACACAGACACAAAGAACAATTTGCATTCACACCTAGGGGCAATTTGGAATAGCCAGTTGGCTTAATGTGCATGTCTTTGAACTGTGGGTGGAAACATGCCATCTCCATACAGAAATGCCCTCTCCAACCATTTGGCTCAAACCCAGGACCAAGATGCCACTGTGCCCCCCTTTCAAAGAATATGATTTCGGGATTGCTGCTGAGCATCTATTTGGTTATTTAAAGATACTATTAGCACAGCAATACAATTCTGTTTAAAATAGTGCAGTAATAGACTCATGAATTAGTATTATAATATTAGAATGAATTTGGGGTGCAATACAAGCCCAAAGATCCACCTTTCGTTATATCTTTTACCTTCAGTGTGTTTCCTTGTTTAATGATATTGTTAAGTACAGAAAATAATCAGAAATCAAAAGAATGTTTAAAACTTTGTAAAGTATACTTTTTGAAATCTAGCAAATCTAACATGAGTTGCATCATGAAAGGACACAACAATGAGGTAATGTTTGTCATTCGGGATAATGCATAAGAGACCAGTTATCACCTTTTTCATTTAATGATTGCAAGTCTCACCCAGGCATTTGACTAATCAAAGGTGTTAAAGAAAAAACATCTTAATGACTTCACACTCTCGTCTAATTCTGGTAATCTAAAAATATTATTTTAATATTGCACCATCCTGTTTATCCTTCATGGTTCCCTTATGACTATCTTTGTGTATTATTGCATAGGTTACAGATTGCTGTACCATATATTATGATTTATTCATTCATATTTTATATTCTAAAATAAAGTAAAACTCATTTAGAGTTTTATTGATACAAAGATTGATTAATTTTTGGTTTTAGAACCTTCAAACAATGAAGCTTTATCATTTAATGTATTTGGTACAAGATGGGGGCAGTGGTGGCCTGGTGGTAGATTGCTGGCCTACTGATCCAAAGGTCGGGGGTTCAAGCCCCACTATCACAAGTTGTTACTGCTGTCCTCCCAGTGCAGCTAACTGGGGTATCAAAGACCAGCCATGTCTCTCACTGTCTGTAGTGTAAATGCAAAAAGAACCATTGCTCTCATGTAAAAGAACCATTGGTGTCGTTCGTAAAGAGCAGGCTGCATTGCAGTCAGCGTGCTTCTGCCCTGCCATGGCCTGGTGAGCTGACCAGGGTGTACTCTGCCCTTGCCCAGAGTCAGCTGAGATGGCCGCCAGCCTCCAGCGACCCTAATTAGTGTTAAGCAGTTCAGAAAATGAATGAATGAATGGTACAAGATGTTAATATTTTTGAAAAAAGAAACAGAGGCCGAAAAAATCTCCAAGCACTTTCTTTTTTATCACCACAAGAGGTCAGCATGGTCAGATTTACAGATACAGAGCAATCAATAATGTACAAGTGCAAAACACACACAGAGGAACATGATGCTTTTTGTTCACATTTTATGCTTCTTTCAGTATATCATTATTATAAATAACTCATTCTTTACACACATCATAGCCATTAGCACCAACCCTGAGCAGTTGTATTATTCATGAAACTTTATAAGTTTCGATCTTTTTCTATTTGAATAGCCACACAATGCAGCAGTCATTGTAACAATATACTAAAACTAAATGACAGATATTTGTTTGCCTTCAATGTGTCTCTGTGCAAATAAAGTTTCATAAATATTGGTATTTTTTATGTTTCATAAATATTGGTATGAGTTACATACAGTGCAGGTGTCATCACTTCATCAAGACTGGTAGGATTGAAAATAATCACCTGGTTATCCTTATCAATAAATTATCCCGTTTAATAAATGTTTTTTAAATAAGAGAAATTACCAAACAGCACTGAACTCTGGCCACTGCAACTGGAACTGATTGTGAGTGTAGAATTTTTTGGCCTACAGACTTAAATTTTTAGAAAGCATGTAGTTTGTATGAACTGTTTCTTAATTTCACATACACCACTTTTAACTGTTAAACTGAAAAGAGTAAAACAGCTCTGTGAATAACAGAAATGTTCATTATGCTAATTAGCGTTATTCATCCTTACAGGAAAAAATATAATAATGCTGTGAAGTGAGGTTTTCAGCAACTCTGTAGCAGAGGGGCCCGCTTCTGACATATAGGTAATATATAGATATATATAGAGAGGGTGGCATGGTGGTGTAGTGGACAGCACTTATGTCCCACAGCAAGAAGGTCCTGGGTTTCAGTTCCAGGCTTTGGGCATTTCTGTGTTTCAATTTGCCCCTAGGTGTGAGTGTAAATGGTTGTTTGTGTTGGCCCTGCAATGGTTTGGCAAATGAGTGAGTGAGTAGATATATAGATAGCTGAAAAATAACCATAGGTTTATTTGTGAAAGGCAGATGTATGGTTATATTATAAACCAGCTCTGTCCAGATGCATGCATACTTTTGATACTAGGGCAACAGACCAAAGAGTGTAGCAATTCAACTAGTAAAACCATACATAAAGTGATGCAGGTTAAAACTTTTGGTTAAAACCTTATTTGTCAATGCTTAGGTTAGCCAAGACAGAGCTCTAGCTTGTTGAAAATGCTTAATGAGCTGGTGCCATTTTACAGATGGCTATTATGGCTGATTTGAAAATTGCTGTTACTGTAAGCTGTCCTATGCCGAACTATATCCCTCATTAAACTATATCCCTCATATCAACTATATCCCACATCAAAAACAAAAGTGCAGCTTATCTATTAGTATGTTTTCAGGTTAAATGATTGTTCTATAAGCAGTGACAGATATACTGTCCTCAGGAGTCTTGGTCAAGCACAGTGAAGTTGCATGGACATCTGGATGTCAGTGGGACTTATCATTGGGGCAATTTTAGCTCAGCCATGTCTGTAGTTAATATCTTCACACTCTCTGAGAGGATTTTGAATTGCTTCTAGGGATTTATCTTTCTCTGGATGTTGGCATTGGGTGATTTGGAGCTAGAATAAATGTGAATAACCACAGAATTGAGGTGCAGAAGTCAAAAGTTTGCCCTGAATGCCATTGTAGTGTTGAGGCCTTATTTCCCTTCTGAGGAGAAGGTGAGCGAGAGAGAGAGAGAGCCATAGCAAACTAAGACCAGTACGTTGGGATCAGTGAGAATAAGGCCACAACTTGAATGTGCCCTACAGGTAAGTTTTGCATAGGATAACTGCAAACTCTACAAGTAATCAAAGATTTCAATGAAGAGCAAAATGGAAAAAAAGTATGTAGGGGCCAACAAAGGGTCAAAGCATGGACTCCGATAGACCTTTGAAAAATGCACTTAATTCAGTCCATCAATGATCCATTCATTCATTCATTTTCTAAGCCGCTTAGATCCTAATTAGGGTCATGGGGAGGCTGGTGCCCATCTCAGCCGACTCTGGGCGAGGGCGGGGTACACCCTGGATAGCTCGCCAGGCCATCGCAGGGCCAACACTCACACAACCATTCACACTCACATCTAGGGGTGATTTGGAACAGCCATTTAGCCTACTGTGCATGTTTTTGGACTGTGGGAGGAAACCAGAGTACCCGGAGGAAACCCACGCATACACAGGGAGAACATGCAAACTCCACACAGAAATGCCCGAACTGGGAATCAAACCCAGGCCTTCTTGCTGTGAGGCGGACGTGCTAACCACTACGCCACCGTGCTGCCGTCCATCAATCAATCAATCAATCATTTATTCATTAATTCATTTACTAATCGGCTTAATTTAGGGTTGTGGGCAGACTGGCGCCCATCTCACCCGACTCTGGGCGAGGGCGGGGTACACCCTGGACAGCTCAGCAGGCCATTGCAGGGCAGAAACACGCTGTCAGCAATCCAATGGCCTACTCTTTACAAATGACAGCAATGGTTCTATTACATTGACCATATCCCCACAGATATTGAGAAACATGGTTATCCTTTGATAACCCAGTTAGCTGTACTGGGGGATCAATCGATCAATTCATCAATTTTATTAACTCTATCAACCTCTGATGGGGTATGAGAGTACATCGTATAAACTATTAAATAATATAAAAACATACAAGACTGTGTCATCTGGCACCAAGACATTCACAGCAGTTCTGAGTTCTGTTGGTTGCAAGGTGTGGCCTTTATGGATTGGACTTGTTTTTTTAGTGCATACCACGGATCGGGAATTTTAAGGCCAAGTCAACATATTGAATTCTGTGTCATTACTGAATCATTTTACAGTGTAAACGGGCATGTCATCCTGGTGAAAGAGGCCACTGCTTATAGGGATTAGTGTTGCCATGAAGGGGTGCACATGGTCTGCAACAATGTTTAGGTGGGTTGTGTGACAGCAACATCCACTTGAATGCTAGGACCCAAGGTTTCCCTACAGAACATTACCCAGAATATCACACTGCTTCCACCAGCTTGCATTCTTCCCATTGTACATCCAGGTGCCATTTTATCCCATGTAAGCAAAGCACATGTACCTGGTCATCTACATAATATGAATACACTGTTTTCATTGCTCCATGGTCTAGCTCTGATGCTGCATGTCCACTGTAGATGCTTTTGGTAGTGGACAGAGGTCAGCATAACCAGTCTGCAGTTACAAAACCCTGTACATAACAATCTGCAATGGATTGTATGTTCTGACACCTTTATATAATAGACTAATTTTCTGAGCAATTTGTGCTACAGTAGCCCTTTCATGAAATTAGAGCAGATGGGCTAGCCTTCGCTCCCCACACGCATCAGGGATGTCCTTTACTGTCACTAGTTCCCTGGTGTTTTTCTCTTCTTTTTTCTTTTTTCTTTTTTCTTTTTTGGAAAATATCACTGCCCACAGGGATCACCTGAAAAGACTAATTCGGGACAATTTTGGAGATGCCCTGAACACATTATTAGCCATCACAATTTGGCTCTTCTCAAAGTTATTCAATTAATTAAAATTAAAACTTGAGTGGTGTTTTCTTTTACAGGTGTATACCACCCCATGACAGGTCTCACTGTAATGACACAATCAATGCTATTCTTGTCACCTGTCACTGGTTTTAATGTTATGGCTGATCAGTGTGCGTAACCATTAACCACTAACCTCAACAATGAGGTAATGTTTGTTGTCTCAGATGATACATTAGAGACTAGTTTGCACCTTTAATGATGGAGAATCCCTCCCCGGTATTTGACTAATCAAAGGTGTTAAAGAAAAAACAGCTTAATGGCTTCACACTCTCGTCTAATTTTGGTAATCCGAAAGAGCAAACTGATCCTGTGTACAAAATTACATTGTAATATTACATCAACTTGTTTATCATTTATGGCTCCCTAATGACTCATTTGTTGTGTTATTGCATTTGGGTCCAGATTGCTTTATCATTGTTTATCTTTTATTCTTTTTTTATATTCTAAAATAATGGGAAAAAACTACTTTGGAGCTAATTTAATGCCAGACTCATTTTAATAAGCAAGGGGGTTTCGTGTTGGACAAACTATTTTAATAGTTTACTTTTTGTCATACAGTATACTTTGAAGCAAATTGTTCAATGAAAGACATTAGGAGCCTTGATAGGTAATTATTGGTTTACTGGCTTATCCTGATGGATTGCCTTCTAATTGTTTATGGTGTCCATGCAACCAGTTTATGAATGACTTACATGGCTTTTCACGTAAATTTTGATGAATAGAGTTAAATACTGTGAAGACCTGGTTAGTCCGTACTGCACCATGAAAAGGCAAAAACAATTACGTATTGTTTGTCATCTGAGATAATGCCTGAGAGACCACTTACCCCCTTTCACATTTAATGATGGAGAATCTCTCACAGGTATTTGACTAATCAAAGGTGTTAAGAGTAAACAGCTTAATGACTTCACACTCTAGTCTTATGCTGGTCATGTGAAATAGCAGACTAATTTGTGTATGTACAATATTGCACCATCCTGTTTATCCTTTAAGTTTCCCAGAGGAATATTGCTAGTGCATTACGTCCAATTTTTTTACGTCCAATCTTTTTGCTAAACCTTTACCAAATAAATGTCATATTATAAGGTCAATTTCGCAACAGAGCTTTATTCTTACCACAATAAAATGAGTTCAGCATTAAGTTTGATGTGTGTAGATTGTACATCCATAAAATCCATATGAATATGAAATATGTAATATGAAATCCAAAACAAAGAAATCATTCATTCATTCATTCATTTTCTGAACCACTTAATCCTAATTAGGGTCGCGGGGAGGCGGGCGCCCATCTCAGCTGACTCTGGGCGAGGGCAGAGTACACCCTGGACAGCTCGGCAGGCCATCGCAGCCCTGGCCAACATGTTGACGGCAATTCAGTCTACTCTTTACGAAAGTCAACGATGGTTCTATTACATGCCTCTCACCACAGACAGTGAGAAACATGGCTGGCCTTTGATAACCCAGTTATCTGCTCTGGGGATAAAGGAATCAGTTAATGCAAAAAGTTTGTTGACACAAGATAATTACGCCCTGCGATGGCCTGGCGAGCTGTCCAGGGTGTACTCTGCCCTCGCCCAGAGTCGGCTGAGATGGGCACCAGCCT
>JBCNYH010000022.1:15582056-15597030 GCA_039654325.1 Tandanus tandanus | reverse complement strand
TGTTTCCTTTGTTCCTCTCCAGAAGGTGGAGGAAAAAAAAAAAAAAGGGAAAAAAAGAAGGAGAAGGCAAGGGAAAAAAAAAAAAAAAATTCCCCCCCCCCCCCCCCCCCCCCCCTCAGTGGTTATGGCTTTAGGTTACTGATCTGAAGGTCAGGGTTCAAGCCCTAGTACCACCAAACTGCCACTGTTGGGCTTTTGAGCAAGGCTTTAAACCCACAAAAAAAAGAAGAAAAAGAAAAAAGATAAATGTAAGTTGCTCTGGATAAGGGCATCTGCCAAATGCCATAATTGTAAATGTAAATTATGAGTACAACTGAAATCTGCAACTGTTCCTGTGAAATACTTCTCCACTCATAATGATCCTTAAAGCCTTTCTAAACCAAGGATAAAAAAATGCATAGATAAAGGGATTTAGTGCAGAGTTCAAATATCCAAACCAGACCAGGGCATCAATTAGAACCGGTGATATTGTGTAATTAATAAAAGGGTCAGTGATGTTACAGAGGAAAAACGGAGTCCAACAGATGAGGAAAACCCCAACCACAATGCCAATGGTCTTTGTAGCTTTTCTTGTTCGGTACCTGAATAATCCAGAGGTGTGACTGCGCATCTTTAACTGATTGGCCAAATTGTTGATGGATCTTGCTTGTCTTCTCGCGACAATAAAAATCCTGGAATAGATGACAAACATAATTAAGCCAGGGATGAAAAACGAGACCATAGACGTGACCACGGCTGATCCATGGCTAAAGAAGACGTGACAACCTCCCACACAGCTCACTTGGGACTCATAAAAATCTTCACTGCCTTTGAGGTTGAGTTCTCCAAAAACCATGGCATAGGCAAATACTGCAGAAACAAACCAACTAGCTGAGACCAGAAAGAGCACTGTGGCAGACCGAAAGTGCAAACGGTATGTCAACGGGTTGCACACAGCACAAAACCGCTCTACTGACACACAAGTGAGGTGAAAAATGGATGCTGTGCTCAACATGATGTCCAATCCTGTGTGAACCTTACACATAAAGTTTGAGAGATACCAACAACCATACACTGATCGCATGGAGCTTAGGGGCATTACAAAAACACCCAGCAAGAAGTCACACATGGCTAGAGACAGGACTAAACGGTTGGTTGGTGTGTGGAGCTGATTGAAGTGTGCTATTGAAATTATAACCAATATATTTCCCATAACAGTCATCAGGATGGTAATTGCCATGCCGAGGAACATGAAGATCTGGATGTTCAAAGGTCGTGAAATCCTCCAGCATGATCCGTTGATGGATTCATAACATACAAGCACAGTGTGATTGTAATCAGGCGGATTTAGAGTGTCCATGATGTTCCTTCCTGTAGGAGAGAAACAGATCATTATTTACAAAATGATATCATTATGGTAAAATACAAGCAACAGGTTTTTTTTTGTTTTGTTTTGTTTTGTTTTGTTTTGTTTTTTAAAGACTTACATTCATAAAGTAACGATATGATACTGATATACTGTACTTTTATCTAATTCAGACAAGCTTTAATAATCTATAATACCTGTTAGCTAGAAACTTTATGCCGTTATTCAGGAAAAAGTATGCATATGCAGTGCATAAACATTTACCTTACAGCATTTTGGGGCATGGTCCAACTAGAACATTCTGCCTATAAGGTACAAAGTACAAGTTAAATCCACGTCCTTTCACCAACAGTTTACTGAAACCAGAAACCAACTGAACAGGAGAGCAGAAGTCTTAGCAGGAGAGCAACTTAACAGGAAGCACCACTTCCTTTTTTTTTTTTTTTTTTTTAATGTTAGCAAATGGATATATTTTTTCTGGGAACAAACAGAGAGGACATGACTAATTCCTTTTAGAGTCTGGAAATAAACCATGGAATGTCTGCTCCCGTGGGTGTAGTTTTTATTATTGTGAGAAACTGCCCTTTCAAAAGATTCAGTATTCACAATCTTTTGCAAAAGAGTGTAAATAACTTATTTTTATTTGAATCTACCAAACAGGGCAAACATTGCTGTAAAACCTAGATACGTACGGAGATATTTATCTTTCATGTACAGAATGAGAATAATGACCTATACAAACATAACCCAATGTACACACACAATGAGAAGCAGATGTTTAATATTGACACTTTAAAAAGGACAGATATTACTGCAAAGGCTTAAATTAAACATATCGGCCCCCACATGAGCAATCATATTAAATCTGTTATTGTAGGAGTTACATATGTGCATATGTTTTGACACTTCACAGTTTAAAATCACATCTCGCTGATTTTTGTCTGATGAACCTATGCTATTGAATAAATCTTTTGAGGAAGAGTGAGAAAAGTAAACATGTGGCTGGAACAAAGATTTTTCCAGTTTATCTCTCTGTTACTAATGTGGATTTTTTAAGCACTTGGTTGCCACCTGCGGTATTTAATTGCTCTTAATTTTTTTGGTATTTGTTCCAGTGACTGTGGTGTTGTGTAACAGTTTGCACTTCCTTCAGGTAGTGTGTCATAATGTAAATGAAAAGCATATGAAGACCATTTTACTGTTATATATACTGTATTATACAGTACAAGGGGTTCTTATTGAACTATCTAAATTTTTTAAAGTAAATGAATGAATTAAAGTTGACTTAACTAGATTTTACCTTAATCTTACAAGGATATCCATGTTAATAATTTATTATTATTCCTATAAGTTTCCTATAAGTTCAAATTATTAGCTAGCTACCAATATCATATATCTCATTCCAATACCATACTCAGTTGAAAGCCCAAAAGTTACTTTAATTTTACAGATGGATGTTGTTATTAATTCTCTGTTCTTACACAGTGAGTAAGAAATTAAGCCTCTTTACCTCACATTAGTGGTCCCTCAGCATACCTACCAGCCTCTCCTCCAGCACTGAGCCACCAGCTCCTGGTACTTCAACTGCTTCTATTCATTTGTCTTGTCCATACAGTCTGTCCAGGTAAACACTTTGAAAAGACAAATGATAGCATCATGTCTGATATTAACAAAGTTGTCATAATATGGTCTGGGAACTTGAGCTGCCTCCCCAAGTCAACTGCCCTAACAAAGGTGGTGTTTCTCTGGCCACGACTTTAAAAACATTTTTCTTTGTATCTGTCTGTAGCACCTGGTGGCGTCACCAGTTGTAACAGCCTTTTCCCCAGGCTGTTGGGCAGTTGCTGAAGAAGTATGCAAGTGGCCCTTTTCTGGGGCACAGGGGACATGCTGGAGCCTCAGTCTTGCCCCACACGTTGTGACTTGCTGGGCTTGCTAGGACATCATAAATAGCTTGTACCATGAGCAGTATTCACTGGGGTTCTGATTGCAAGATATCAACCCAGAATATCTTACTTTCCAGCACACCCTGCAAATCTATTTCCCTGTTTTGCATCCCCACTTCCCTGCTGGTCTGTCAATCCACAACACCTGCTTGTATCTCCTCCAGGTCTAAATGGCATCTGTCACTATCATGGGCCTTAACTTTGCAAGGGTTGTGGGATGACCTCCAACACTGTGAGTAAATTTGCAACCATGCCTACCAAAGCTTTGTGTTTCAGAAAGCTGAAGTTTGATGCTCAGTCCATGCTGTGCTGCATGGCAGACCCAGTCGTCCACGGAGGTGGCTACTGGGCTTTCTTTCTAAAATCCCCATGCTCAACATGGTTACATAGTACACCAGAAGAGGCCAAATGACTTAATATAAAATGTTGTGTGAGTAAATCCATTCCTTGAACCTACCAGGTGATCCAGACTTGCCTACTGTGGTGAGCAAAGTCTTAAGCTCATTGATGGATGCTTGGATCACTGCTGCACCACTGAGGCTACAATCAAAGATCTTACCTACTTGTGTAGGTAATGTCTTTTGACCCATTTTTTTTTTTTTACAATTTTTCTTTTAGCCTGAAAATTAAGTTGGGAATAGGCTCAAAGTAAGCTTTTTCAAATTATGTGTAAATCAGCCCAGCCATTCAGAAAATGTCATTTTTGTTCAAAATCATTATTAAGCAAATTAGTTAAAAACCTAATCTGGCAGACTTGTAAGGTACAGGAGGCAAAATTGTTCCTTGTGAGGAGTGAAACCTGTATACCTAGTAATGACTTTTTGTCAAATGGCTCAAGGGGATGGAGTTTTTGAAAAGGAAGATTTTAATCAAGGATAGCTGTCAGGTCATGTGATCTGTGGAAGCAAATTGTAGGATACTGTTCAGAACATGACCATGCTACCTATTTGTTTTTTAGAGCTCAGTTTTGCTTTTATGGCCAAAAGGAAAATAAAATGGCGGAAGAATTTAATGAACTGAGTAAGAACAATAGGGTTCCAAGCTGTTGCTTGGACCCCTAATGATCAATCAAGCAAAAAAATAAAGAAAGAAACTCTTTGAAAGGTCACAAAAGTGGAACTGATTTTTTTAAACTTAATATTTACCACGTAGCTTCATAAAATTATTTGAAACAACATTTTTTAACATATCTATGCTATCTTGATTTCTGTAGGCAAAAGACACATAATAAACCATAAGCCAATCAAATACAATCTTAGACCCATGAGGTGAAAATATTGCGCTTGATTGGTTTTAAGTCAGTACTGCGACCTACCCTTTAATTCTCTTATTTGCTATATAAATATATTGGTATATGAATATATACCAATTTAATTATTTCATCAGAACAGTCATTCAGAGGTAATTCTTTATATTTATATAAATAATATAATTATTTGTGCATCATAATGTAATTAATGTATAAATGTGATACATCAATGTAGCTGAATATTTATGTGTTTTCTGCATGGTATTTAATTTTTTATTGTAGTTTTTTTAATAGGTGGTGGTAATCCTGATAATCTCTCTCTGTACATTAAGTATGCAAATGTCTTGGCGAGTGTGCCTTTAACATATAACAGTTCTCTCAGACTCATTAGTTTGAAGGAAAGCAGTCGTAAGGATATATTGAGCGTTGGTGGACAACCTGATACTGTTTTTCTTGAAATGCCTCTTATATAAAAATAATACAAAATATTCACTGTAATATTTACATTTGACTGGAAAAATGATGCACATTTGTGCAGTACTATAATCTGAATGTAGAATTAATGTGCTTCAAGATAAATGCAGCTTGAAAATTGAAGCTTGAAAATCCACTCAATGAAATTCTAAAGTCTTGGGAATGTAAAAGAGTTTCTCATTACAGATGTTATTTGTTGGTCTTGAGGTGTGTCACTATGATTTATGGGAAATGTTTTATATAATGCTACAAAGGATTTTCACAGTTCCTTCACCTTTAAGTTTGATTGAATGTTAGGCGCTTTCTCTTAGATGGAAATGTCTATGACTTTGTTAGAAAATCTGCAGTTGTAACATAGTATGCTCCTATGAGTCTAATATGAAAAATTAATGATAATTACAGTGATAAAATAAGTAAATGATATAAAGAGACAAATCATTGTTTCAAAAACATTTATTTTTCCTATGCAGGTTTTAATGAAAACAAAATTTTACATTTCTTGTTATTTTCCTGTGTACTATTTCTGTGACCTAAAATGTGTAATTGTTGTAATATAATGCCTTAGATTTTCAGTTTATTTCAAAAGTCTATTGTGAAAAATGGCATCACACTCTTAAAATGTTTTCTATTTAATTAATACAAATAAATATTCAGATGCTTCATAGTAGGCATAGTAGTACTATATATAATATAATGTAACATATTAAAATATATTTATACCTAAAAATTATATAGATAGGTTATATGCCTATATGAGGAGGCATTTTGATTTGAATTTATGACTGTAATGCTCATTGTAAATCTTTTATTTTAATGTTTTCTAATTATTACTATTGATAGAAAGGCTAATTATGTTCAGACTAAAAAAAAGCCAAACACAGCCAACATCAGTAACCACAAAAATTTATAAATATTAGTAAGTATGACTTTTTGAAGGCTGGTAAAAAATAAATAGCATCATCAGAGTGCTACATCACCTATCATTCTGGATCAAATTAATTCTAGAAATGAAAAACATCCTTTTACACTTCAGTACTATGTAAAGCTGCTTTGTGACAATGTCAATTGTAAAAAGCGCTATACAAATAAAACTGAATTGAATTGAAATTGAATACTTATGATGTGAAAGGTAATGTTTTAATAATTGCGTAAATAATATTTCATCCTGTTGCCCCTCTCTCTGTGGATGTTACACAATAAATACACAAGGTTTTTCTTTAATTAGCATTTAAACTGTGAGTAACTCCCTAAACAATCTCATATGTCTGTCTTTTTAGGTATTCATTAATTGAAACACTTCACTAAAGATGAACTTGAGCCTGTCTGGATCACGCGAGTCCACTGCTCTGTGTTATGATTCTCTTAACAACTCGTGTGCTCGGACCATGTATCCGTTCTCCCTGCGCCTTTCTTTATACTTCATTTTCATCACAGTCGTCGTCCTCACTGTGACCGGAAACCTGTTAGTCATCTCTGTCATCTTGCTTTCTAGAAATCCCCTTCCAGCAGCTACCAATCAGCTGATTCTTTCTCTGTCTGTGGCTGGCTTTCTGATCGGAGGATTTGTGATGCCGCACAGCATGGTGCGCTCTATCGAAACCTGTTGGTACTTTGGCCAGATTTTTTGTGAATTTCACACCACTGTCGATATCGCCCTGTGTGATACCACAATGTGGCACCTTACATTCATTTCTATTGATCGTTACTTGGCTGTCTTTTATCCTCTGCACTACCAAAATCTGATGACCAACAAAACTGGTGCAGCCATGATCATTTCCAGTTGTGTGGTGGCATTGGTGTTTGCCTTTGCCATTGTCATTTCAAATCCAGAAGTCAAGATCAGAGGTGATTTATACGAATCCTGCATAGGAGGATGTTTTTCTTTACATGCCAGAGAAATTGGGGTAGAATATTCCATCTTTTTTTATTTTATCCCTTTGTGTATCATAATTACTGTTTATATCAGGATATATTTTGTAGCAAAAAGACATGTCAGAGCAATTCATAGCTACAATAAAGGAACAAAACTTTCTGCAACATTGACAGCTAAAGAGTTCAAAGCTAGCAAAACCTTTGCTATAGTTGTCGGTACCTACCTTTTGTGTTGGACACCTTTTTTTGTGTGCAATATTATCGATCCATTAAAAGGTCATTCGATCAACACTCTTTTGTATGAATCTCTTATGTGGGTTGCATACATAAATACAACGATTAATCCTTTCATATACATGTTTTTTTATAGCTGGTTCAGAAAATCAGCAAAGGTCCTGCTGTGCAAACTCTTCAAGTAGATGTAAATCAAGTCTTAAAGATAAAGCAGCAAATATCACCATATCTATATGTATATGGAATCTTTGAAGGTACGCAATAAAACTGAGAATATTGAAATGGCAATGTATTGTTATTTATTTTAATAAATGTCTTGTTTGTCATCTAATGTCATGTTGAAGTAAGTCTATTATAATCGATCCATCCATACATTATCTGTACTGCTTAACCATTAGGGTCACCAGGGAAGCTGTACCTAATCTCAGCTGACTTCAGGTGAGAGGCGATGTACAGCATCCCAATTTACTGCAGAGCTTACACGGAGACAAACCACTCATTCACTCTCACATTCACACCTATGAGCAATTTAGAGTAGCCAGTTGACCTAATGTACATGTCTTTGGACTGTAGGAGCAAATTCAGACTAACCAGAGGAAGCCCATGCAGGCACAAGGAGGACATCTGAATTTTATACATAAAGGACATAGTTGATTGCAAGATTTCAGCCCGGCACCTTCTTGCTGTGAGGTGACATTGCTAAACACCGAGCCACCTTGTCGCCTTCCAGTATACGCTTTACATAATATTTTAGAAAAATTAAAGGAGCTATTATATAGCAGTTATGATTTGTGAAGCTGTCAGAAAACTAGCAAGACTTCTACCCTCTGGTTGGGGTCACTTAGTTGGGACTGTCATGATGTCAGGCTTGCACAGTATTCAGTAACTCACCTGGACATTTTAATACTTTCCTGCTTTAACACACCCACTTTAATTTAGGAGGAGTGGTTATTTAGCACAAAAGTTTAATCAGGTGATTTCTTATCAGGTAAAAAAATTGTTTGAGTATCAGTTGAACATCTTCATTTTGGCATCAAGTTAAAAAAAGTTAAAGAAGTTATAAGATAAAAAAAGAAAAGAAAAAGAAATAGGATAGACAGTGCATTGATGACCATACAGTTCAGCAAATTTCCATGACTCATTTAAAGTGCGCCAGTGCAATATTCAAGTCCCATCTTCAGTGTGCAAAAGAATAGAGTCCGGGCAGTATATTGAGGTGTGTGGAATGTGTGTGAGGGCTGCAGCAATGCAAAGTTATGTCACAGTTATTACAAAGGAGGAGTGTAATGTGATGATGATGATGATGATGCTGATGATGATGATGATGATGATGATGATGAGAGGGGGAAAGAAAGAGGGGGCACTGATAATTCAATAGCCTCACTGCGTGAGGATAGAGGCTTTGGTCTAATCTCTTAGTTCTAGCACGGATGGACCTGTATCTTATCCCAGAGGGCAGCAGGTGAAACAAATGATGTGGTGTAGATGGTGCTGATCTCCGGGAGACTTATAGTCCCTCTATATACTAGCCTTGTAAGGGGTAATTTGCAAGCTGTTTCTCACCTTGGTAGATGTGTGCATCTAAGAAAATGTGTGTTTTGTTAGCTGTGTCAAAGCATGTAAGGTTTCTTCATGTGTGTAATAAAAAACTTTTTTTTAATGTTCTTTTACAGTTACTGTTCTGAGTAAATACTGGTTCTTTTCTACTGTAGTGAAGTTTAAACCTTTACCCAACATTTTGGACTGAGACTGTCACACAGCAACAGCAGCAGACCATGATGATGTTTGTCCATCACGTTCAATGATGACCATGACTTCATCTATTTGTTAGCGGGGTGTTTTCTGAGGTGGCTGATGAGGCCAATCATAGCACGGAACTGTCTGGCACATGTGTCGCACTTTGGGACTGTGGGCAGCTAAGAGGATGAGCTGGCCGCTCGTGCAGCTCTCTTATGATCAGCAGCTGCCCTTGCCCCTTCAAATGTTAGATTTGAAGTGGTCAGCGGCAAGGGTTTCCCAGGTCTCAACAGGTATTTGCAGGCTCTTAAGTATAGCTTTGAAGCAGTCTTTGAAGTTGAATTTGGGTTTATCTGTTTGACGTTTCCTACTGCCAGCTCACCATAGAGAAGAACCTTAGGGATGCAAGTGTCTTCCATGCATAGTATGTGTCCTGCCCACCTTGCTTGTGCCTTTTCCAGTAGGGTGTGAACACTGGGCATGTTTGCATGGGAACGCACCTCTGTGTCAGGAATTTGTTCTTGCCACTTGATGTGCAGCGGTTTACAGAGACAGATTGTGTGGAAGTGGTTCAGCTGCTAGGGATGCAACACTTGACTAGTGGGAATTGGATACGACTAAAATTAGGGTAAATTTGGGGGGGGGGTTGGACTAATGTACCCAGATAATGTGGTTGGGAGTTGAATTTGTCCTTTTGGATACATTCAACTAAACCTAAACTTGCTTAGATGCTCTGTTCATGCTCCACATTTCTTGTTGAGGGCTTTGACCCCAGAGCTAAACAAAGAATCTGGTGAAATCTACTGAACATGGTGAACTCCAGACTCTTTCATTTTTGTACCGACAAATGAAGAGTTCATGCTGTGCTAGCTGAAAAAAGTAAATATCTTAAAGTACACAGATGCTAGTAAAACACTGAATGGAGATCTGTTAAAAAAATGAATTTAAAATAGAATTTAAATTTTAAAGGACGCTCAACAAATCTGTGTTACATGGTGGCTCTTGAAACAGAGCTACTACAACAAAAACTACACACATAGTGGTCACAAACCACTGTGGTCACAACTTGTGGTTTCTTGCCAAAACTCCAAAACATTTTAATTTTCTACTGCACATTTTGCTTCTACCCTAAGTTTTCAAAGTGACACTAGACTGACTTAAATTTAAGTAAATGTACTGTTTCTCAACCTTTGTGAGTTCTCAGGTTTTTTTGATGCTGCACATTTAATTGTCATCATTTACTTAAAAGCAATTTAATTTTACATCATTTTTGGGGGAAAAAAAGTTTATTGCAAGAAATTTGAATTAAAAAATGTTAAAAATATCTTGACTTAATTGTGTTGAATAATGAAAATTACATGATAAAGAAGAAATAACTGGAGACTGTAATGTTAGGATTTTGATTCACATTCTCTAATTAGTTAGATGTAAATACATATAGGCAATACATGCCTAGTACTGATGTTCTGGATCATAGAGAGGCCACAGCGTGGAGTATAGCAGAGGTCATGTTGTTGGTGCACTCCAAGACCATACTGTGGTGTCGTCTGCCTTTGGATAACACCATAACCATAAGGGATAGCGTGCATATCATTAGTAAAAAAAAAAAAAACATATACAGAGTTTTACAAATTGGTCCAATTTACATCTCAACAGAGTATCAATCTGCCACCAGGCAATTGTTTTCATCTGTGATATAATATGTCAACCAGAAAAAGCACAATATATGCAAGCAGAGAGGGTGCATATCACAAGCTATCATACTGGGGTGAGACATACTTCAAACAATAAATCAGTTCCACTCCTATGCTTGAATACTGGGAAAAAGGACAGTAGTCCAGTCAAACGACCTAGTCGTGCTATAACTGTAGCTCAACTTATGTGCATGTAAACTGATGGACTGATTATGGGGAGGATGTGGCAGAGATCACATTTCACTGTCCTACCCCCAGCTCGAAGCCGACAAGCAGTAGTCCTTGTGTATCAATTATACACCACAGGAGCTATATAACCATTTTCCAATGCTAAATTTGGTCCAGGGATCCCCATGCATGTGAGTGTTATTAATTTATTTGTTTGTTTGCTTGCTTGCTTGTTTCGTTGTTTGTTTTTGCTGCCTTGCACATTCCACTGAATGATGGTTAATGATGGTTTCCTCTATTGCCACATATTATGTATTTTCTGCCTATCATTGGAAACCAAGATGCTTTGTGAAGATCTGGCTTCATAGTCCAACTGGGACATGTTATCAAGAACTCTGAAGAAAATTTTCTAATCATTGCTAAATTCTCCATCACAACAGAGTGTCAATTCAATTATGCAATTATGCATTCATGGTAACATGAAATGTTTGTGCTATGGCAAAACCATTTTCAAAGACCATAATGGGAATGTATAAATGGGCATAGAGGGGTGGTATATATATGGGCATTCTACTCCCACAAATGCGATGGAAACTGATTAGTGGAATTCTGATTGCTGATACCATGAGCTGAGAAGGACAGTTAAAGCAAAGTGGCTTTATTGGGTTTATTTCTTAATGTACACCTTGGTTTGTACCTAAGTATTGCTAAAATATATATAATATATATAAATATTTGATAATTTGCTCAGTTTTAATAACTAATGAAGAAAAAAAACTATTTATTTATCCTAAAGGGATGGGTCTTTTCCATGATTAGCTCATATTTAAAGCAGTCTGACCCAGACAGAAGTAAAAAAAAATGTAACTAAATTAAAGAATAGTAAAAGCTATTTCCATCTCACTTTTCACTGCTCAATCTTTGCATTATGTTTAATTAAAATTTATACATTTTGAGTTTCAAAACAACTTGGTATGTGATGAATTTACCTGAAATATTTCACCAGACAGAATGACACTAAATGCGTGTCTGAACCAGCTGTAGAAAAATGCATACACTATCGGATTACATGTTGAATTAAAATATCCGACCCAGAGGAATAAATCAAACAGAATCGGAGGAATTGCATATCCTGTAAATGGATCTAAGCAGTTACAGATAAAAAATGGGACCCAGGATATCAGAAAAACTCCCACAATTATGGCTAATGTTTTTGTAGCTTTACTTTCTGACTTAGTGGATTTTTCCTCAGCTGTCTTCATATGTGCGTTTGTAGACTGAATTGCACGAGCTTGCCTTTGTGCAGTGCGAAAGATTTTAACATATACACAAAGCATGATTAGTGCAGGGACATAAAAGCAGAGCATAGGAAACACTATGGCTGCAGCTTTAGCTTGAAAAACCATACAAGCACCCTCACAGAGAAAATTATTGTAGTAAAACTCTTCATTTCCAAGAATATTCAGCTCCATAAATATCATGCCAAACCCAAGTACTGCAGAAATGCCCCAACATACAATGATCATGAATCTAATGGTAGTCGGAGTCATTTTACTGTGATACAGAAGAGGATGACATACAGCATAATATCGATCTAGAGAAATAATACACAGGTTTAAAATGGACGCAGTGCACACAGTCACATCCAAACTGCTGTGTATTTTACAAAAGGTGCTTCCGAAATACCAGCAAGTTTCCACAGAGCGTATCATGCTGGGAGGCATCACTATTCCTCCAACAAGCAGATCAGCAACAGCCAGAGACAGAATGAGGTAATTAGTTGATGTGTGTAATTGTCTGAAATGTACGACAGTTATAATCACAAGCAGGTTTCCGAGCACAGTGATAAGAGAAGAAGTGCTCAAGAGGATGTAGAGTAAAACCCGGACATGCAGAGAATAATTCATCTTCAAACATGAGGTATTTAGGGAACTGTAACAAAGTGAAGCCTTTTCCAATACATCCAAATTCATTAAATCATCCATCTACAACACTTAAAAAAAAACTTCTGGATCTGAAAAAAATTAAAGGGAAATGAGGTTAAAATCATCATCATCATCATAATTATCATCATCAAGAAATAATAAACTAATGACCAGGATATATTAATCATTCATTCATTCATTTTCTGAACCGCTTAATCCTAATTAGGGTCACGGGGAGGCTGGTGCCCTGACCAGGATATATTACTTTTATAATGAGTTGCAAATGTATTACATTCCAAATAGTTCTTATTAAATGATTCTTCATACCTCTCCCAGCACCATATGGATGAACTAATCCAAAGAGAGGAAAGTGTACATTTATAGTCTACCTTAACCAATAGCAGCAATTCAGAATAATCCCTGGTGGTAAATGATGAAACTGAACCAGGTTTCTTTCTTTTCTTTCTTTTTTTAGGCCCAAAGTTCAAATGTGAAATATTAAATGTCTTTTTAATGTTCATCACTCTAAATTTTCTCTGATTTCATTCACTGTTGTCTTACTTTAGTCAGAATACACATTTTGCTTTGAGTAAAACCAGTAACTGGCAAAAAACATTTTAAAACAAGAAAAGCACTCGGAGAGCGCAGACCTCCACCAAGGCCATTCAGTACCCCCATATGGTAGTGTAAGAAATGCAGCATTTTTATAAATGCAACATTTGTTTATTATTTGAGCCCTACATTGCAAACGTGCAGCCATTTATATGATTGCATTGTGTATAGGGTCTGCCTTGAATAAGAGGCCTTGCGCTCGGATGAGGAAATATTAATAATTGGATTTATTTATTTTTTTTGATAATTGGCCTAAAAGTTGTACAGAAAGGTAAAGGAATGAGATCACACCATCGACACAGTAACTCGGATGACTATGTCATCCACACTAAAAAATCTTTAAAAATTTCCTGCATCCCGACAATAATCTGGATTACTGCCAAAATTTAATCAATTGTTCCTTTTATTATTTCTAACAAAATTTCATTAAAATCCCTTTATAGGTTATTGAGTAATGTTGCTAACAAACAGACAAACAAGAAAACAAACACACAAACCAACACCGGTGAAAACATAACTTCCTTGGCGAAGGTAATTAGATTTTGTTTGTTTGTTATATTTGTTTTATTAAAGGGGGGGGGGGTGGGGGGGGGTGAGAGTGGGGCTTGAAACCCTGACCTTCGGATCAGTAAGCCAGCACCTTAATCACCGAGCTACCACTGCCCACATGCACTATTATTATTATTACAATTATTGTGTGGGAAAAATAAAAACAGAAAGAACTACGACATGGTCAAGGCCACCATCCTTAATGCTCATGAGCTGGTACCAGAGGCATACTGCCAGAGGTTTAGAAGCTATCGCAAACCAGACAACCTCACCTTTGTGGAGTTCACCCATAGAAAGGAAATGTTGTTTGAGAGGTGTAGCAGAACCGGTAAAGTTGACAGCCTCGACAAAATGAAGCAAGTTATGCTGCTTGAAGAATTCAACAAGGACCTCATAGCTTACTTGAATGAACAACTCAAAGAGGCCGCCGCCCTGGCTGACAGCTATGTTCTTACCCATAAGGAATTCTTCGTAAAGAGAAGTGATAAGTATGAGAAGCCAAAGCCTTAGCACATCAGGATGGATCACAAGTTTGAGAGAGAAGGATCAGGATCACTACTATCCTAGATGTAGAATGTGTACCTCAAAAAACACAGAGGGAGAGAGCGAGAGAGGGAGACACAGAGAGAGAGGAAGGGGGAGCTTGTTAGGTATGCTCATGTATGCAATGGGTAAAGAAGAGTTTGTCAGTCCCAAGTGCATGCAGGGACTCCAGCATGACTAACTATGATAGCATAATTAAAAAGAGAGAACCAGAAGGAAGACAGACATCAGGGCATCCTTTGACATAAGGCAATCACCTAAGTGACCAGATTAAGACTGGGGGAGTGACAGCATCCAAATGTCCTAGTTTACCAGAACTCTGTATACCTGAGAAACTCCAGATCTGCTCCTTTACCTAATAGAAAGTTATTAACAAAATGTCCAGGTGTACTCTGCCCTCACCCAAAGTCGGCTGAGATGGGCGCCAGCCTCCCTGTGACCCAAAGGCAATAGGAAGGCAAGGCAGCAGGATGACCTCAATCACTTAAGTGACCAGATTAAGACTGGGGGAGTGACAGCATCCAAATGTCCTAGTTCACCAGAACTCTCTATACCTGAGAAACTCCAGATCTGCTCCTTTACCTAATAGAAAGTTATTAACAAAATGTCCAGGTGTACTCTGCCCT
>JBCNYH010000022.1:15537079-15551410 GCA_039654325.1 Tandanus tandanus | reverse complement strand
TATACACACACAAAGCCTAAAAACAACAATGAAGATAAAGAGCGAGCACAAAATTATGAAAAAAGAGTGAAATAGAAAAAAAATTTGCAAAATATTTTGTATGTTTCAATAATCTCCTGTTAGAGTGTCTCCAGCAAATATGATTTGACAAGTGGAAATTTGTGTTCCCAGTGGTATTTACCACTGGTGTACCGGGGTTTGCTGGAGTAACTACACTTGTCCCACTTGGTGACCTTTCACCTTTAATCTATGCCAATGGCAGGATTCAGCAAGCAAATAATTTGTAATGAAATCACTATTTTACTAGTGATAATAAAAGTTTTTAATGACAAATGAAAAGGGGGGCAAGGTGAGATTTAAACTCCTGTTTCTGTTGTTGCAACACATGCAGGAATTTTAGGATTCTACAGTGTTCAGTCAGAGCTGAAAAACATATCCGTCTCAAACATGAAAACGTTAACATGACCAACATTAAATACATCAACATCCCTTTCAATATTTGGTCTGCGATTCTGCGACGTGAAAAGCTATCTACTACTGTAAAGCCTGGGACATTTTAAATCTAATGCCACCTACGGACTGCGACGTCTCCCCAACTGTATAAGTTTATTGCAAGCTATGCTGTGTAATGTGGATCATAGACATGGGTAGACTTGGGCACCCCGAGACCAAACTTTGATCCTCTCTTGCCAGGCAGTATAGGACCACTGTTAACTGTTATAACCGAAGCCATCGCTACGTTTCTTTCACAATGACAGTCTTTCATCCAAGAGAGCCCAAAATGATATAGTGTACATCATCGTAACAGAGCTTGAAACGTCTGGGAATCATCACATTCTGCTTGATTTTGTAATTATTGGAAATTTATTACTGGAAAAACAACCATCAGTAACTCCACATTCATGTCACAAGTAGCTTTTGTATGAAGTGTTGGATATTTTGAAACTTTTTCATGATAGAGTTAGTGACTTTTTTTCCTTTCTTGGTAAGTAAAAATCGTATCTATCCACAAATTTAGGGATGTCTTACAACTTTGGCGACCACCATTCTCATTATCCAGAAACAACAAAATCTTGCACTGATTTGTGAATGACAAATTGAGCTAGTAGCAACTTCTGAAAAGACTTTTTGGCAACACTGTACATGATGTATGTAAATTAGTCATGGTAACGTATTGTGTGACATCATCAGCCAATCCAGGGACTTTTAAAGACATTTCAGAGAGAGTCAATAGAGATTTCTAATGAGAGTTTTATGGCAACACTATCTGTATTAATATTTACATTAAGACAGCCATGAGATATTTTTGGCTGTTATTACTAAGCTCTTGCGCTGGCAAAATACCATTATAATTTAATAAATTCAGAAATGATAACAGGTCTGATAGCTGTCAGGCAAAGAAAAATATGTTTAACAGGCTGGAAATGTCATATTGATGGTATGGCTGTTCGTGTAGGTACAGTGGTTTAATATTGCACAAGAACTAATAAATTGTTGGCGGTAATTACCTTTGGCAAGCAGGTTGGTTTTTCTGGTCTTGCTTGCTGTGTCCTGACCGGTCGCTCTGGAGGTCGTTTGGGTGTTTTTGGAGGTCGTGGTGGGGGTGTTACTGTGGCTACAGCATACCTCCGCATGGTGTAGTAACATTTCTCAGAAATCTCTTCAACAAATGAGTTGACACTACACAAAGGTCCCACTTCGTTCCATCTTTTATCCATGTGAAGGGTCATGTGTGTGCGATTCACTGCAATCTCCCACCAGCTTGAGAGGTCAGTGGTCGAGACGAGCAAATATGGGTCAATGATTTCTTCCTCAATGTGCAGGCCTGGAACTCTGGCCAAAATGTCCTCCTTTAATGCAAGGTCACGAACGGAAACCTTGACATTGAACGGTAAAGGGAACCAATGGCAAATTTCTGAAAGGGAATACTGTCGTTTATCATGGATGACTTCCATAAATCCACCATCTAAAAACATTGGAAGATGCATAGCCTCCTGGGATTTCCCTTTAATCTTCAAGCACATCAGGTAATCCATCGTCTCCTCAGTTTCAACATGCTTGGGTTCTTTCTTCTTCACTTGAAACTCATCCCCCACCAGAACGGATGCCAAACCATCATAAATGGAATCAAAGGCCCTAGTCGCCACAATGTGCAGATTTTCAGTGTCACTTTGTGCTCGTTTAAGGTCGTACGCCGTAGGAAATTCACGAGGTCGCCGCTTTAATCGTCCATTGTAGCTTGTTGGAATTAGGAAATGCCTTGGTGAATCTTGACGGATTTCTGTCGCAAGGATTCGCTTGGCTTCATAAGCCCGGTGTACGATTATTTGACCGCAATCTAAAAGGAATGCCAACTCTTCTGGCATGTTCCCTTCGATTGTAGGCCTTTCAATCACTTCAGCCACAAAGGGGAAGATCTCGGAAGGTTTTTGGAACACATCCTGAAGGGAAAGGGGTTGGATGAAGGAGCTTGTGTCAAACTGATCTGTCACATCCATCACTTCCACGTCCAGGTTGGATGGAATGACAACTATGTTCTTCCCAGCTGTAGAAGAAAAATAAGCAAAATATATCATTGATGTTGAGAATGTACATGATGTAACACTTAAGCTTTTGCTTAAAACAGATTAATTGAAATTACTAATAAAATAGTTACATTTAACTAATCCTGTATATTGATATAGAGCCAAAGTAGCAATTGGTTATTTGAACCAATTCAAATTAGTTAACATTTTAACTAATCTGTGTTAGTCACATTAAGTAGTTTATACTGTGCATAGTAACAATAAATGCACTACACAGGCTACATTATATAGATATTTACATTTATATTTATAGCCTTTGACAAACACCCACAGAGACTAACATTTATTATTTTTATACACCTGAGCAATTGAGGGTTAAGGACCTTGCTGGAGGGCCCAAAAGTGGCACCTCGGTGGTACTTGAGCTTAAATGCGTGACCTTTGGATCAGTAATCCAGAGCCGTAACCATTCAGCCACCACTGGCAATTGGTAGAACTTACAAGTACACAGTTTTGTGTGACATACATGACTTGCATAGCTTTGACTGAAAATTTCATGAAAGTCCTGAGTATTATAATCAGTCTCCCCAATGTGCGATTCAGTAAACAAAGCCGGGCCTGGCAGAGTCTGTTGTATTTTGTGTGCTTGGATGGACAAGTGCCTTGGTCACTAATTTTGTTAGTATGAACTAATGTATTCATTCATTCATATCAGTATCTTCATAATAGAATGCTCTTTCAGGACATCAATACAGTCTCAATCTTTAAGTATTTACCAAAATGCTAGGTCTAAAGGTGTAGGTCTAAGACTTCACGGATATTGTGACTTATAACAAACTGATATTGTTGCCAACTCATGCAGTTAGTTGGTAATGCAGTGAGTTGGTATATATCTGCCTTCAATCTCCTGGTAAGGTCTTAGATAAGGTGTTTGATATTCAGTTTATCCTTTATACTCCTGCCTGAAGTAAAGCTAACTCAACTGGGGTTCCTATCATCCTCTGAACTTGCCTAATTTATCTTGCTTTTACTGCTTCTCCTGTTGGAGCTAACAAACCCTGCTGTCATGATAACCTTGTCTAATGCTACACTCAGACTTCCAATTGGACATTCTCAATTATCCAAGTACTGTTGAATCCGAATCATGCCATCCAAAACAGAAATAGGTCAAAATGTCTTCCTTACGTCCGCTCAAGTGGTTTGAGAGCATGAAAACCATGAGCTCTG
Source organism: Tandanus tandanus (assembly GCA_039654325.1). Lineage (NCBI taxonomy): Eukaryota > Metazoa > Chordata > Actinopteri > Siluriformes > Plotosidae > Tandanus > Tandanus tandanus. Next base: position 15,547,658 of record JBCNYH010000022.1, on the reverse strand, counting down.
GTTCACTTATTAGGGGGGTCTACATCTAACCCCTAGACTGCAGGTTCCCAGTCATGGTCCTGGAGTTCCCCCTCCCACCAGTGGTAAAACAATACTTTTTAAAGGGCAAATTAAAGGTTACATTAAACAACAGCTTTATTTCTAAAGGTAACTTAAATTTCAAATTGAAAAATATACTTTATACTTATAGAGTTCACACTCACACACATACATACACACACACTACTAAATATATATATGTGTGTGTGTGTGTGTGTGTGTGTGTGTGTGTGTGTGTGTGTGTGTGTGTGCGTGCGTGCGTGCGTGCGTGCGTGTGAAGATTATATATAGAAAATGTTGTTTCATTTTTAAAATAATAACAATAAAACCATGGGCTTAAAATAATTTTTGCTGCATCTGCAAAGAATTAACCCTGGGTCTAATGTGGCACAATAAGTTTATGTAATTCCTGCAATTACACAGGCATTTATCATTAAAATTCAGTAATATGTTTTAAATAAATATGCTTACTACAGTACATATACATTAATCATAATAATATTAATAATAATAATATAATAATAATAATAATAATAATAATAATAATAATAATAACAATAATAATAATAATAATAATAATAATAATAATAATAATAATATAATACTACTACTACTACTACTACTACTACTACTACTACTAATAATAATAATAATAATAATAATAATAATATACAGCCATGGAAAAAATTAAGAGGTCACTTATAATGAGAATATCCATTAAAACTGGTCTTTTGATTTTTTCCATGGCTGTATATATTCAGTATATTTTGTGTATTTTGTATTCTAACAATGTAATACATTAGATATGCTGCAAAATATCTGACTATAATCTTGTTAGAATTTTGCATTTTTGCTGAGATCATGCTTTTTTAGATCTTTTTTTTTTTTTTACTTCCGCTGTTACTGTAAGGCGGGTTGCATTTTGAGTCAGTTGATTAACTTTAGCAAGTTTTAATGGGAGAAATTGTACAGATATATTTAATTTCACCTGATTTACTTTGGCTTCAGAATAAGAAAATACACGTTTTGTGTTTTTTCTTGTGTGTGTGTCTTTATTTCTTTAGAAATAGAAGAGAATCTCAAATGTGCAGCAAAAAATATATCTAAATAAAAAACTAAGTTTAGCACAGCACATTTAAAGTGGCACTGAAATAAGGCTGGAATTACACGTTGATGGCTCCAAGCCCCTGATGTTCTACAAAGCAACATTCAGATGAGAAGCTTGTTACTTACCCGACATAACAGCTTGTAACTCATACACGGGAGTTAACGTCAACTCTCCAGACACATTTTCTAACAAATTGGAAAACAGCAAATCCTTCATGGGTAGGTCTTTTGCTGAAGTCACGATTCTCTTCCTTCCATTAGGGATTTTGCACTTGGCGAGCTCTTGAAGTGTATAAAACTGATCATCCTCACACTCCATGAAATTCCCTTGCTGCGAGAGGCCGAGTGTGAAGCAGAATCTTGGCTCTCGCTGAAGAACCTCGCATGCAATATGGCCTTCACCGCCATCTGGGTCACGGTGGACAGAGGTAATTCGGAAGATCTCCCGCTTCTTCAGCGAGCCTTGTGGGAGAGCAATATTAGCTGTGGATAGGAATGCTGGCTGGCCGAGTACATGAGATCCGATCTTCAGTGATTGCACAATTTCTCCGATGCTCAGATAAGGCTCAGTGTCTGCTACAATCCTAAAAAGACCTTTACACAAAGAGTATAAGATTATGAGCAAAAAAAATCTGATGAAAAATCTGTGCTTTATATTATTTAATTTAGCATAATTGCCTGGGGTTTCAAAAATAAAATGGGTAAAGAGTAATAGTGACAAAATTAAGCTTTATTTAAACAACACTTTCCAATGGTCAAGTACATCGCATGTCTGAATCTTCATTTGGTTTTAAAGTTCCTTATTAGGTCATTACATCAAATGAAACAACGTGAGGGGAAAAAGAGTAGTCTGATGTTGTTGCTTAAGATGGCAGTCAGTATTATCATCGGATAAATGAGCCAGTTAGTACTTACATTGTTTGTTTGCATCTGTTGGAAGCGAACGCTGAAGGTGGACTAGTTGTTAGCATGAATGACGAGCAAGCCAAAATTAGCAAGATAGAGTAAAATCACTGATTTCAAAACAGACTGGATCGCTCATCAGTGTATCAATTCTGAAGCCAGACAGTGGCCGTCTTGGTGAGAACACCTCACCATAAGACAGTGCAGAGTAGTACAGGTGGAAGCACAAATCGAACACCAAGAAAACTTCACTGCTGTAGGTTAACATCTGTTAATACAATGTTTCCAATATTTTCAGTGGCTGTTTGTGTTATGTGATTATTTCCCTTTACCCTCATTTTTTCCTGCCATTCGAGTATAGCCTTCAAAACGCTGCGAAGCAAAAAGTGGTCTCACCATGATTGTACCCATCCAGCTTCAAATTTTGCCAAGTACAAATACTAGGATGCATGATCCAGTCTGTTTTAGAGATCAGTAGAGTAAAAGAAATTGAGCAGTTTAGTGATAGTTGTAATCTAGTAATAATATTTATACGGTTAAGTTCATTTAGAAAAAGTGTTACATGTTCATTTACTGGTATTTTCAGTACATAACTTATAATATCATAATATTTATTGCAGGTTAATTAAGTATTAGTCACTTAGTTGTTCTTTGTCATTAGTTCACTTTTGCATCCTTGTTTGCAGGCCCTAGTTACTGCACTTTTTTGCAGACCCTATGTAAGTAAATAGTTAAGTCATCTTAATGTCATGAAAAATTCAAACCGCTTCAAACTCTCGTGCATTCGGGAAAGACTCAGGAAATGGCTTTCTCGCACCCCAAACTATAAAATCAAGCCAGAAAATCTTTGAAGAGTTGAAGAAAGGGCTAAAAACATATCAAAGTCTTTGAGATTTTTTAATCAACAATACATATCATTCAGAAATGGAAGAAATTCAAAGACGCGAAAAAAGAATGGGGGGGGGGGGGGGTGTGTGTTTGATAAGGGATTAAAATGGTGCTGCGATTCTGAAAAATTCAAAGGAGACTATAAATGTTTGTTTATTATCAAACCCAGAAATGTAATTTCTTCATTTGTAATTAATAATTTCTGTAAAAAAAAATAATACTAAATAATACTTAGTGGAAAGAAATAATTAGTGGAAAAACTGTCCAAAAAGTACATTTTGTTATGAAAGAACATCAGTGCATCTACACTCACATCACATCGAATCAGTTTAATGTAAAGGGTGTACAAACGTTTGGACTCAGCTTCACACACACACACACACACACACACACACACACACACACACACACACACACACACACACTGCTCACTGCATACCTGGATAATCTAAAGGCAGGTTGATATCAGCCCCGTCTGAAGTGCGTGCGATGAATCTGGTGATAGTGATATTGACGATCTTCATCAGATCTCCCGTGGAGAGACAACATGTTCTCCCAAAGAGCTCATAAACAGAACCTAAACCAAAAGCAGCAACACAGAAGCTCTAAGTGCTGTTACATTTTTTTTACACAGTGTACTTTTTAAAAGATTTAGTGAATAACGCCTTTGTTTTTGTTCTTTTGACATCAATCTACGTGTTTTCTCTGTGTGCCTCAAATGCAATAAGGTGTTTAAATAATAGTGATACTTTGTCATTTTTATACAGAAAAAACATTTATTAATTCTCAGAAACCTTATAAGTTAGACTTAAGTTAAACATTTTTTTATTTTTAGAGCAGTGGGGAAAATTCTAAATATTCATTCATTCATTTACAGAACAGCTCAAGCCCTATTAGGGTTGCGGGGAGGCTGAAGCCTATCTTAGCCGACAAATTTTATTTTCCGTGTGTCTCAAATGCAAACTGGCAATACGGTGTTTAAATAATATTGATACTTTGACATTTTTAAACAGAAACATTTATTAATTTTCAGAAACGTTAAAACTTCGAATTGTGTTAAACATTTGTTTGTTTTTAAACACCGGGAAAAGTCCAAATATTCATCCATTTATTTTCCAAACAGCTCAATCCTTACTAGGGTTGCGGGGAGGCTGGAGCCTATCTCAGCCGACACTGGGCAAAGAAGGGTTACACATGAACAGCTTGCCAGTCCATCCCAGGGAAATACAAATAGACTAACATAATGTCTTTGAATAATGGGTGCCAATACTTACACACACTGTTTAGGAACTTGCTTTCATTTTAATCTACATAAGTTAACTTTGGTTATTGATGTGTTTATTTAGACTTTAAGCAAGCACCAGTGAAAATGTGAATTTACTTTATTACTTTAATATCACCGCTTAATAAAGTTTAGAGTTTATGCAGAATGTAGAAAATGTTTAGCAACAAACTAAAATTGAGTTAAATTTAACTGAAAGAACGTGTAATGTGTTACTGAATAAACGTTAAACAAACCTTACCGTGACAATTTCTAGTTTCATCTTACAATGTTACATAAATACTTACCTTTAAAATAAGATTTTACAACTATTTCCGCCTATATTTTCTGTTTTTAAACTCTCTCAGATTTCATTTTAAATTAAATCTGAGAAAGTTAGTGCTTAATTTTTTCAATATCAAATCGGTTATGTATGTATATTGACCATAATATTAGAAAAATATGATGATCTTATTCAATGTACAACATTTTGGTTGAAGCTTGTTGCTTAAATGTGCTTTATAAATAAATGTTTGTAAATACTAAATGTCATTTCTAACACAGGAAGCAAATACAAATTGAAGAGAAAACAGAACAGAGATAAGAAATAGAGACACAAGAATAAACTATTTTCTCCTTTTTTCTTTGTTAAAAGCACTTGTTTGTACCTTGAAAGTAAATCCCAGACTGAATCTGCAGAATCCTGGGCAGAGTTTCTGGGTCCAGAGAGCGAGTGAACTCCGTTAGTGTCATCGCCATCGTCAGTACTTTTCAAAAACCTGTCTTGGAGCTGAGTTTATTCTATTAAGACATCCATTGAAGGCCGAAATAGCATTAATAGTAATAATAAAAGAGCCGAGGGGTCGGAAAGGCCAGAGTAATGGTGAAGGATTGACCTTTGACCCCTTTTCGGCCAATGTAGAGCTCGGAGATATCGAACAAGAACAATGGTGTGAGAAATATCGCTCTCATGAGGACCAGAACAGGAAGTGAAGGATGTCGACCTCAAAGGAAAGCGACGCTGTGCAGAGCTGCAGCAGAGAAACCACACTCGAGCTTTATTCACTTGTTCTTTTCTTTAAAAAAAGGAAGAGTGTTGATGGAGGAAGTCTGAGAGGCTGACAATACTGGGGGTGTTCAAGACCTCCTCTGAGGAAAATGTACTTAACAAAAAAAGAGAGAGAGAGAGGGAGAGCAGAATAAAGAATAATGCTTGAAGAATATTTGTATACATTTGGGGGGTGCGAACTTTTGAACTGATATTTTGGTTATTATTCTCTTAATATATCAAAAATATGCACAAGATTTTCACCATTGTAACATGTGATAGGGAAGTACGTATTATTTAATATGAGTTTAAAAATATATGTTAGGAAATACCATGCTATATATGTAAAAATTTTAAGTAAAAAATATTGTGCTGAAAAAGTAGCAATATTATATTTCATGTATGTTTAAGCAATTATAAATATAATATAAAATGAAAATATTAGCATTTGTTGTACCATAAGGAGGCAAGAATTTAATGATATTTTCAACATTGTGAAATAATTTGGTGTGAGTGTGAATGTGAATGGCTGTATGTGTGTTGACCCTGCAATGGCCTGGCGAGCTGTTCAGGATGTACCCCGCCTTCACCCAGAGTCGGCTGAGATGGGCGCCAGCCTCCCCGCGACCCTAATTAGTATTAAGCGGCTTAAAAAATGAATGAATGAACAATATGTCGGTTAGCTGTGGTGCCCCAGGATGCACAAAGCAATTTGTTAAAGATTTTTGTCATTTTTAACCATTTTCAACGGATAGCAACAGATAAGTAAACTGGTAAAGGACTCTCAAAAGCCCAGCCCTGAGTGAGCCGCAGAATTTCACTACTTGCTAACTCGTGCTTTCCGCAGAATTTTTTTTTTCTTAAAATCTACTGTATCATACCAAAGCCTGGAGAACTTTACCAATGGTAGTTTTTCCTGGAGATTAAAGCCTACCAGTGATTCACACATCCAATAAGGTGAGTGCACTCTTTTTAATTGTATTTTCTAATTAGAATGCTTAAGTGATAGGGAGCTGGTAACAGTAGTCTGCATGCTCTGATAACATTTTTATTCATTAAACTTAATTCAGCTTACCTCGCCTCACATGTGAAGAGAGCGCATGATCGCAAAGCCTAGCTTTTTGTTTGGTGAGGTTTTTTCGGTGTTTATCAAATATTCTGAGGATTCCTGTGGAATTCCATGATATAAAACCTCCTGAACAAGGCTGGAGTGGTGGTAATTATATCAATCTGAAGATTTGTTGACTTTCATTAGTTTGTATATGTAAAGTCCAGAGTAGTGTCAGATTCTACTTCTAAATATATAGAAAGTTCATTTAACCGTTTACCTTAGTAACTTTCCCTGTTTTTATCAGCAATACTGTAAGGATCAGGAAGCTTCTCTCTACCAGCAACTAGTTTATCATGATATCTTTCCAAAACAACTTTATCCAAGCTTGTTCATTTGTTTTGAGTTTGTTGTCGCATTTCTTCACCAGACTCCGCCATTGTTTTCCAGTCTTTTCTTTTCTTTTATATGTATAATGTTATAAAGTATAACAGAATTATGTTACACAACATATCTTTAATTTGTAATTTAAATTATAACAATTTTTTAAGAGTATGATAAGGAACATACAAACTAAATGGTCATTTTTTATTTTATTTTGTTGCTATTTCCCAGTTATGGATATTCGTTCATTCATTCATTCATTCATTCATTCAGCAAATACAGACACTGGAATAAAGTTCTGTTTGAAGTTTGATCTTTAGAAAGAATATCAGGCTTCCGGATCATGAAGCTCACAATCCAGCTGGCTCTAAACTCTTGTGTTTTCACAGCAGTTTTTGGCATGTTAGCAAACATTTGTACACGCCGAGCTATTTCTGGGTAAGTTGCATTTACTGGGCTGAAACACGTTAGAAGTTTTGTTTGAAAGTGTTGACTGGATGAATGAGATAGTCTTGTGTTTGTTTCTGAAAACTGCTGTGATTGGTTGTTTCTGTAATTTGTGAAAGTTGGCAGGGCTTGGTTGTAGTTCTTGAGCAAAGGTTTGTAAGTTGGGGTTCTGCAGTAACCCTAGCACAACTTCTGCATTTCAGTTTCAGGATCGAGGAACAGTCAGGTGTAACCACGAGAACTGTGGGTGTCTGGAACTGGTGTGTACATGTCTGTTGCGCATGTCAACTTTAAAAAGAAACAATAAAAATAAATGTATTGATCTACAAGCCAGCTGCTGATCTGAGACAAAGCACAGGGCTGTAGTGTTAGCATGTGTCCTGGAGTATTAAACAAAGTAATCACTGGGTATGAAACAGTAATTTAAACCTTAGTTATCAGCCATAACAATAAAACCACCCTCCTAATACTGTGTAGCTTCCCCATGTGCGATCAAACCACTCTGAAGCATCACAAGACCTCTGAAAGTGTGTGCATGGTATCTACACCAAAACGTTTGCAGCAGATCCTTTACATCCTGTAAGTTGAGAGGTGACAGAAAGAAGGTCCTGAGTTTGAGTCCCGGGTTTGGGCGTTTCTGTGAGGAGTTTGCATGTTCTCCCTGTACTTGCATAGGTTTCCTCTGGGTACTCCAGTTTCTCCGACAAGCCCAAAGACAAGCATATTAGGCTAATTGGCAATTTGCCCCAAGGTGTGAGTGTGAATGGTTGTGTGTGTGTTGGCCCAGTGATGGTCTGGTGAGCTGTTCATTGTGCACCCCTCCTCTGCCCAGTGTCAGCTGAGATAGGCTCTAGCCTCCGGGTGACCCTAATAGGATTAAGCAGTTCAGCAAATGGATGGATAGAAGTAAATTAGACTTGTTTGTCTGTCACATCCTGCAGATGCTCTGAGATCTGGAAAATTTGGAGGCAGAGTAAACACCTTGAACTCAAACTGTGTTCCTCAAACCATGCAGTGTTTGCAGGATGACAGGGTGCATTGTCCTGCTGAAAGAGGACACTTCCTTTAGGGAACAGTGTAATCATCATGGGTTGTACTTGGTCTTCTAACCTAGGTGTCAAACATCCACATGAATACCAGGACCCAGGGTTTCCGAACAGAATGTTGCCCAGAACGTCACACTCTCTCAGCTGGCTTGGCTTCTTTACATAGAGCATCCTGGTGCCAGCTAATCCCTAGCTATGCAACACCCACACACATGTAAAAGGAACCATGATTCATCAGACCAAGAAAAGTCAAGTAAATGGAGCTGATTATTCATTCATTCATTCATCTTCTGAACCGCTTAATCATAATTAGGGTTGCAGGGTGGCTGGCGCCAATCTCAGCCGACTCTGGGCGAGGGCAGAGTACACCCTGAACAGCTCACCAGGCCATTGCAGGGCAGAAACACGCTGACGGCTATGCAGCCTACTCTTGATGAAAATCAGCAATGGTTCTATTACATGCCTCTTACCACAGACAGTGAGAGACATGGCCGGCATTTGATAACCCAGTTAGCTACACTGTGGGGACAGCAGTGACAACCCGCTGATAGTGGGGCTTGAACCCCCGACCTTGGGATCTGATTATTCATCAGTTTGTAATTATTATAACATTTGAAAAGATACCACTAATATATCTATCCCTATACTCAAAAGTGTTACCTGTTACTATCCTCCTTGTGCCTTGTGGCACATAGAGCCTTCACAGAACTTTTCCACCTCTCTGTCAGCAGTAACTACCCGCACCTTTTTCCTCAATCCCCAGCCATAATCTTTATCCACTGTTCTTCTCCCCATGGTCTTAGGTCATTCTCTTCTGATTTTTCCCTCTGGCACCCATTTCATAGCTACATTACGATCACTTTCTCTATCCTGCCTAAGAACATGACCAATCATCTTCCATCTTCAGGTTTTGACTTCCTCGTTTATTGGTTTCATCCCTGCTCTTTCAAGTAGCTCCTCAGTCCTGAGGATACGGAGGGTTCTATGTAAGGTTTATGTGCTCTCTCGTCTCCTTTATTCATCTTCCATATTTCACATCCATACAGCAAGTTGGGGAACACTAGGGTCCTGTACAGGCTGGTTAGTTCTCCTTGACATTTACATTTTACGGCAACATCTTTTCCAAAGCAACTTACAATTATTATTCATTATTCAACTGAGCAAGTGAGGGTTAAGGGTCTTACAGTGGTGGTACTGAGGATTGAACCCCCAACCTTCGGATCAGTATCCCGTTGCCTTAACCACTGAGCCACTAAGGGCTCCTTGAGATGTTGTTTGAGTTTCCAAATTCTCTTAAGTCTGATAAACATACCCCTCACCTCTGATGTTTCTGATATCCTTCATACCACCTTCTTCTTTGCAAACGTATGCAAAGATAAGTGAATTTCTCAACATCCTCTATGTCCTGTCCGGCACTTGAAATCTCTCATTCTGTGCATTAATTCTCAAAAGTGCATGAATATTCAAGTTTACCATGGCAACATGTATCACAATATCTCTCTCATCATATTACCCAGTGCTAATAGTATGGATAGTTAAAAAAAGAGCATTACTTTGCACATTATCTTGTTTTTTATTAAAAGGATTTTCACTAGTTTCATTACAGCCATTAAGCCAACAACTACAGACAGAACAAAGATGATGCATTACAGATGACTCGCTGGATCCTTTTAAAAAAAAAATTTTTTCACCCTTTTCATTTTCTCTTGCCATGTAAAAGTCAAACATGGCGGTGTCTGGCTGTAATACCTTCCTGTACACACACTGAAGTTAAACACTGTGGATATTTAGCATAAGACACTCATACGTTAGCACTCAAGCTCCTGTAAAAGTCTGTAAAATAAAATTCTTCTCTGCTGTGAGTTTCTCCTCAATATCACTTCATTAGAAGATACAGTTCACAATCATGTACACAAAAAAATGAAGGTAAAAATTCAAAAGGTAAAGAAACAATTTACAAAAAAAAAAAAGCTGTAAAACTTAACATTAGGCATGTGAGGATAAATTTCTTCACTGCATTATCACTAAAACAAGGAAACATGGAAAAGTTACCATTTTATATTTACATTTCAGAATCAGTGGAAAATTCAGTCAATGTGACACTTTGTTCTTTTTTGTTTTGTATAACCAGAGAATCATGGACTTTAAAAAAAGGTTTTGAAATCACCTGATGATGTACCTTCCTCATTTTTTTTAGATAATACCTAATTAGTATCTGCTTTGAATTTGTTAATATCATGTCTTTTTAAATAATTTATTCAAATTTTATTTTTATTAAGGTTTCAAAAAAATCTAACTTGAAATTCAAGTTCATAAATGAATCAATTATTTAAAAAAAAAAAGGATTATTTATTTATTTATGTATTTTTATTTTTTTAAATCACACTAACCAGCATTTATATATATAT
>JBCNYH010000022.1:15509088-15519691 GCA_039654325.1 Tandanus tandanus | reverse complement strand
GGGGGGCTACATTTATGGTGCACATCTCTGGGTTACATCAAAGTTTGACTAAATTCCACTCAACACTTAGGTTAGGTGCAGATAGACCCTGTATGTGTTGACCCTGTATTTTCTTAAATAAATAAATATCAAAGTTACTGACCAAGTCTGGATAAATTCCAATAAACAGTTCATGTAGAGTTGTGGATAGAAGAGGTAACAGCCCCCTTTTTTGTGAAAAAGGGGATTTTAGGAATTTTTAAAAATAAAATTAAAAAAATTATATATGGTACACAAATACATGCTATATCAAAAGTTACTGACCAAGTCTGGGTGAATTCCAATGAACAGCTCAGGAGGGGTAACACCCCCCTTTTTTTGAAAAAGGTGATTTTGTTAAAAAAGTTGATAAAAATAAACAAACAAATATACACACATTCATTCATTCATTTTCTGAACTGCTTAATCCTAATTAGGGTCGGGGGGAGGGTGGTGCCCATCTCAGCCAACTCTGGGCGAGGGCGGGGTACACCCTGGACAGCTCGCCGGGCCATCGCAGGGCAGAAACACGCTGATGGCAACCTGATGGCCTAGTCTTTGCGAACGACAGCAATGGTTCTTTTACATGCCTCTCACCATAGACAGTGAGAGGCATGGCTGGTTTTTGATAACCCAGTTAGCTGCACTGGGGGCACAAACAAACAAACAAATAAATAAATTGTTATATTAAAGTTACTGACCAAGTTTAGCTGAAATCCACTGAATGGTTCAGGGAAAATAGCAGATAGAAGAAAAGTGTGACAGCGATGGATGATGACGACACCAGATCCCTTTGTGATGCTCCAGCAAACCAACAAACTACTAACATATTAACACTTTTGAAAGTTATTAAATACTATCCTACGTTAACATTAGATTACTGCTGAAGAACACTTTCTAGATACCTCTGTGTATTTATTTACTCTAATACTTAAAAATATAGAAGTTTTTCATTTGTTTTTCACTGACTGTGCAGATTTATGCTGCTTTAAAAAAATATAATTTAAGAGACACGGACAGAGAGATTGAGAGATACGCAAAGAACAAAAAAACAACTTGTCACATACAGTAAAATGCCAAATTTCTCTCTCTCTCTCTCTCTCTCTGTGTTTGTGTGTGTGTGTGTGTACACGGTGTTAATTTGCTATTTGCATGTGGTTTTGTCTGAGGAACCCTCAAAAAGGCCTGAAATGTGTATTGCTTATAGAATAACTAAGAAACTCTTAGAATTGTTAAAACAATAATACAACTGCATCACTATGAAATCACCAGGAATATAAACCAAGATCATAAAACACAGGTGTTGATGTCAGTAATGAAATATATTTCTCTTATATTGTTGATTTCACCTCAATCTATTTTTAACATCTATGAATGCCATTTCTTTCAACTATAAAGACAGACAGAAAGAGAGATAGACAGATATATGGATTATATGTCAGTGTGTGAAAGGGGTTAGCAGTCATGTCAATAACACCATTAATTAACAGGAAATGCTTGCTGTGGTTACCGTGGTGCCCACATTAATAACTGAACAGGAAGTACGACAGTCTCCGTGAGAGTGGAGTAGATGTGCGTACGAATACGTCTGTGATGTTTGCTGCATGCCTGCACTGTGAATGTGTTGTTTTTATTGATTTACAGAAAGTGTTAGGTCCAGAAAAATCCTGGTCTCCACTAGGGAACTGTTTATAATATAGTGTTTGTGTACTGGGGGGTGTAGTGATTAGCATGTTCGCCTCACATCAAGAAGGTCCTGGGTTCGAGTCCCAGGCCCCCAGGCATTTCTGTGTGGAGTTTGCATGTTCTGTGCTTGCTTGGGTTTCCTCCAGGTACTCCGGTTTCCTCCCACAGTCCAAAGACATGCACCTTAGGCTAATTGGCTGTTCCAAACTACCTTGAGTTTGAGTGTAAGTGTGAAGGGCTGTGTGTTTTGGCGAACTGTTCAGGGTGTATCCCACCTTCGCCCAGTGTCAGCTGACATAGGCGCCAGTTTCCCCATGATCATAATAATATTAAGCAGCCTGGAAAGCGAGAGAATGAGTGGGTGTATAGGGGTTACATTTTTGACATTTAGAGGGTGTGTTTGTTTGTTTGTTTGTTTGTGTTCTTGTTTTTTTTGTTTGTTTGTTTGTTGTTGTTGTTTTTTTTTACAAAATTAATAAGAAATATAGGAGCTATTTTTTAGTTATGGAGGTTAAGGTTAGATTATTTCCATGCAGGCATCGCACTAATTAATTGCATTAAACAGAACAATCAGTGGAAGGTCCTCACAATGATAGCATGACAGATGCGTGTTTTTTGAGTAGGATTTGTGTTGTAATTATTAATTAAAGGGAATTTTTAGGTCTCCAAAAATGTGCCTGAGTGTGTGTAAAATCTCACCTCGTACTCCTCTTTAAAGCCGTAACTGTCAGACGTCTTCATCAGATTGATGTGTTGCAGTAAATCTGCCACACGGATCGCAGGGTGAAGTTGTCCTGTTTGATACGGAGACTCGGTTCCCTCACAGTGAAATCGAGGAACATCCAACAACCTGCTGTTCTCTGCTGCTGCATGATTCTCATCTATTCACACACACACACACACACACACACACACACACACACACACACACACACACACACACACACACACACACACACAATATGGAAACATGGAAACATCAGACGCATTCATTACAGCCAACAAAATTCCCCCAAAAGTCTCTAAAACCACATTAGTTTGTATTAAATAATATTTAAAATGTTTACTATGTAATGTTTAGGGGCGGCACGGTGGCCTAGTGGTTAGCACGTCCGCCTCACAGTAAGAAGGTCCTGGGTTCAAGTCCTGGGCGTTTCTCTGTGGAGTCTGCTTGTTCTCCCCGTGCTTGTGTGGGTTTCCTCCGGATACTCCAGTTTCCTCCCACAGTCCAAAAACATGCACAGTATGCTAATTGGCTGTTCCAAATCGCCCCTAGGTGTGAGTGTGGATGGTTGTATGTGTGATGGCCCTGCAATGGTGTGGCGAGCTGTCCAGGGTGTACCCCACCCTCGCCCGGAGTCGGCTGAGATGGGCGCCAGCCTCCCCGCGACCCAAATTAGGATTAAGCGGCTTAGAAAATGAATGAATAAATGAATGAATGAATGTAATGTTTAGTATCACACAATGCTGACGTGCCAAAAAGAAAAAAAGGGGTAAAAAAAGAAAATTCAAAACCCTCTTATTTTAAAATATACAGAACACCAATAAAGAAGAAGCTAAAATGTACTACAATAAAGCACAGGACCAAACACAGCAGATCTCCTTCTCTCTCTCGCTCTCTCTTTCACACACACAAACATAATAACTTTTAATATTTTTAGCATAGTGTTTACTCTTTGGGGTGTTTTAGCACTAAGTTAAGGAAGATTGTTCAGTGGGAGGGAGAGAGGGGGGAGGGAGAGAGGGGGGAGGGGGGGGGGAGAGAGAGAGAGAGAGATTTTTGTTTCTTTTTATATTATTGTTCTTTAAGATTTATTCTTCAGGTTGAGACGAACTTTATTCTACACGGAACACTAAAATACACCAAAAAAAAAAAGAAAAAAAAAAAGAAAAAACATTCACATTGGTACAATTACAAAGCCGGCCCTGTGTGTGTACTCACCAGTAATAGGCACTACCCAGTCAGCATGTGAAAGAGAGTGATTTTAATGCAGGTCTTAAAACTGAACACTGTTTATTTTTAAACACGAAGAAGGGACCAGGGACAAAACACAGAACTGATATAAAGACGGGATGATTTACCCGACACACACACACACACATCTGTACTTTTATCTTTGTAGGGACTCACTGGCTTTTTTTTTTATATACTATGTTAATCCTGCAAGGGAAACGTGGCTCTGCATTTAACCCATCCAAAGTGAGCACATACACACTCGGAGCAGTGAGCAGCCACACTGCGGTGCCCAGAGAGCAGTTGGGGGTTAGATGCCTTGCGTAAGGGCACTTCAGCCATGAAGGTGGAGGAAGGGAAAGGTGCTGATCACTCCAAACCTGCGATAAACCTGCGACCTTCCGGTCCCAAACAATCTTCTCTAACCATTAAGCCACGGCTGCCCCATGATGCATTCCCTAACATTTTATCTTAATCCATCCCAACCTGAAACCTTACACCCCCGTCTTAACCCTCAAACTGCCCTGTACAAACAAGCACGTTTCTCCTCCATGACAAGTGATGTTGCCACCCTCATCTTTATGAACTGTTGTGCATGCACATTCAGGGTTAGCATAACACATTCAGAAAGAAAGTGCTATCAGCCCCCTTGTGTGCATGAGCTCACAGCCACCCCAGATTGGTTGGTGATCACTAAGTGACAGGGAGGGAAAGTCCTATTAGCCCCCATGTATGCACGAGCTCACAGCCACCCATGATTGGTTGGTGATCACTTTAAGTGACAGGGAGGTGAGTGTATGCCAACCCTCCTGCCCCTGAGAGCTCAGCCAGTTAGCACCCACTGACCCACAGACAGCTGGGTGCATGGATTCAAACTCGCAATCTCCAGGATGATAGCAGATGGGTGTGTGTCTGTGTGTGTGTGTGTGTGTGTGTGTGTGTGTGAGAGAGAGAGCGAGAAACCTCAAAAGGTCCTTACAAGTCACTCTGTCAAGTTACAGTGCTTTGTGACATTTAGCCCCCAGAACTACAGCACGTTTGTGTGTGGTTTTGGTTTCTTTTTTCCTGGGGGGGTGAGCACTGAAGCATGTCCTGTCATGTTCAGTGTGTGTTCTTGTCCGATTGGTGTAACTCCGCTGACTGGTGTGGAACTGATTGGACTTGCTAACTGTCACTTTTATTTTGTTCTGTTAAAGTGCAGAGAGTCTCAGAGGAGACAAACTCAACCATGAGATGAGTGTGGATGTGTGTGTGTGTGTGTGTGTGCGTGCGTGCGAGAGAACAAGCTTATGTTCCAGATTCTGGATCAATGTTTTTATTATTGAGGCTTTAGTCTTAAAACCCTCTACATTTACACGCACGCACGCGCGCACACACACACACACACACACACACACACACACACAGAGACACACAGACACACACACACACACACACACACCACCAAGGGCCTCATGTCCACAGATGATGTTTTATTCAATTAGAATTTAAATGGGTCCCTTTTGAGTTCATTATAAAATACTTGATAATAAAGGTTACTGCAGGGTTTATTTTATTGATTTTTTTTTTACTGTCACTTTTCTATCGATTACAATATTATTTTGAACACCATACTTTGTAAAATAGAAGTAGCACAACAATTAATTACATTAAAGATTTTTTATAAATAAAAAAAGGTAGTATCTTTGTAAGATTCTTTGGCATTGAATTTTCTTTTTTTATTTTGGAAATTGTCAATAGTCAAAAGCTGTAATATACTATAATACTAATGAAAAAATTATTATAATGAAGGATGGACATTCACCATAAATAGAAATTTGATTCATGTTTACTGATAATCTGACCATGAGGTCCAATTAATCGGTTACAATTTTTTTTTCAGTAGTTTTTGCCTGTAAAACACAATATAAATCTTGTCCACCAGCTACGCCCCCGATATCATATATCACTATCAATAATTAATTAAATAAAAACACTCTGTGGACACAATGGTTATGATAGATGAGCAACACACCCAAGTTATGACGGGAAATGTAGTCCAGCAAGTGTATCAGTGGTGTCCAACTCCATATAAAGAAACCTCTGAAGTCCTATGTAGTTTTGATACACTGCTGTACAATTACACTCAACATTTAATCAGAAATGTGATGGCTAACTGGAATCAATAAAAATAATTATGAGATTTGAGGTTCAGTTGAACACCTCTGACACAGGAGACATTAAATAAAATAATATTTATGACTTTGATAAAGCCTCACCGAGCACAGCTGTGGGCACAAGCGGATCGTTGGGCACTGCAATAATAATAACAATAATAATAATAATAATAAGCATTAGAATAACAATAACAATAATCTTCCAGTTGTGTTCAGAAAATAAAATACACATTATGGACATGTTTCCTGCCGTTTAAAAGTTTGGGGTCGCCCAGACAATTTGACATCACATTTTTTTCAAACTTACATTAATCAAATGAGTTGCAGAATGAATATGAAACATAGGTAATATATCAACAAGGTTACAAATAATCATTTTTACTTAAAATCATAATTTTCCCTTTGAAACTTTACTTTTACAGCCTTGCAGACCTTTGGCATTCCAGCGGTCAATTTGTCCAGTTAAGATGAAGAAATTTCACCCCATGTATCCTAAAACACCTCCCACAAGTTGGACTGGCTTGATGGGCACTTCTTTCATACCATATAGTCAAGATGATCCCACAATAGCTTAATCGGATTGAGATCCGGTGACTGCGTTGGCCGCTCCACTACTGACTGAATACCAGCTGACTGCTTGTTCTCTAAATAGTTCTTGCAAAGTTTGGAGTGTTTTGGGTCATTGCCCTGTTGCAGTAGGAAAATGGCTCCAATCAGGCACTGTTCACAGAGTATGGCATGATTTTGCAAAATGGAGTGATCGCCTTCCTTCTTTCTCTTTTACATTGTACAAATCTCCCACTTTACCAACACCAAAGCACCTCCGACCATCACATTTCCCCCACCCTGTGCGCCAAGCACTCCTCCAGCATCTTTTCCTTTATTCTGCGCCTTATAAAATGTTGTTCTTTGTGATGCAAACTCCTCAAACTTAGATTAATCTATCTATAGCACTTTATCCCAGTCTTCCTCTGTCCAATGTGTGTTCTGTTGCCAATCTTAATCTTTTCCTTTTATCTTAGCAAAAGGACAAGTACATCAGAATCTCTGGTTTAAGAAAGAGATGCCTGACAGGTCCTCAGTTGGCAGCTTCAATAAATTGTACCTGCGAACCTGTCAGGCATCTCTTTCTTAAACTAGAGATTCTGATGTACTTGTCCTTTTGCTAAGTTGTGCAACAGGGTCTCCCACTTCTTTTTCTATTCTGGTTAGGGCTGTTCTGTGAAGGTAGCACCACCCACGGTTGTATGAGGTCTTTGGTTTCTTGGTAATTTCTTACGGTGTATAGTCTTCATTTCTCAGAACACAAACAGACTGACGAAGTTCGGAAGAAAGTTCTGTTGCAAACGCTGATGCTCCAGATATTTAACTAGTGGAAACAGTTTTCAGCTGTGATGACATAATTGCAAAAGGGTTTTCTAATTATCAGTTAACTTTATAACACTTGAAAACTTGAATTAGCTCACACAAGTATGATTGTTGCTGAAAATGGGCCTCTGTACACCCATGTAGATATTCCATTAAAAATCCAGCCCTTTCCTCCTATTATTGTCATGTACAACATTAACAGTGTCTAGACTTTCTGATCGATAGATTTCTGGAGTCTTTCTGAACAATTTATTCTTTTTTAGAGAAAGGAAAGTGTGATTTTCTTTCAAAACCAAGGAAATTTCTAAGTGACTCCAAGCTTTTGAACAGTAATGTATATCACGACAATATAAGGTTTTCAATTACTTCGAGAATGACTGTACAACAATTCAATGGTGCTGAACACAGCACAAAGGCTTGCACAGGCATCTTAACTCGCTGGTAGTTTTAGATTAGATTAGATAAACTTTATTGTCCCACAAGTGGGAAATTTGTCTTGGGCTTTTCCCTGATGCTATAGCTATAAAAAAAAAAATACAATCATAAACAATAAATAAAGCAAACACACTACACACAACAATAACCCTGAAACAGTACAGATAAAAAAATAAACAAATAAATTAATAAAGTCAAGTTGAAACATAACCTCATTCAGTGTGTATCCAGTCATTATTTAACAGCTTTATAGACACAGAAATAAGAGAGTTTTTAAATCTGTTCAGTTTGCAGTGCAGAGAGCAGCAGCTCATATTCCTGGTAAAGCACATGTGATGTGTCAGTGATGATCTTGTTCCCTTGTCTAAGGGTTGCCTGTTCAAAGATCGTCTGCAGGGATGTCTGATCCTTGACTTCAATGATTTTCCAGGCAGTGAGAACCATCCTAAGCAGTTTGGCTTTTAACAGTATACAGACAGATTACCAAACTAAACTGTAATTCTATACCTGATCAAACTGACAAGGACTGTCTGATTAATAAAAAAAGAACTAAATTTCTAACACCATGAACTGTCAGATGATGTCAGAAATGCAAATGCTGTTGCAGCCTGGAACAGAGGCTGTATATATTTGTGTGTTCCATATTAGCGATCTGTCAGTAAATACACCCAGGTAACTGTATGATGAGACCTATGTGATGGCTTGGTTGTGGATGACCACAGGCCTGTGAACCTCTCAACCCCTCCCCTGTGGTCAACTGACATTTAAAACTAGAAATGTGTTCTTGTCGCAGAACACTAGGTTGATCTTCTGTGTGGTCAACAGCACACCTAATATCATCATGGTTTTACTAAATTTGACTCTTGTGACATGGAAATCAGGTAAAAAAAAAATGAGTTGGTTTTTGAATAGGCTGGCTGGTGTTGCTGGTAACTGAGAGGGATGCTGAGGTTAGTGGAGAGACCATGAAAATTAGGCCAAGGTGACCTAGTTTTCTGGGTGCAAAAAGACAATCAAGTGTCTGCCATATGTAAAATAAAAACAAACCCATTATTATCTGAGCATGCTAGAGCTCATTTCATTTTTACTTACTTTGACCCCCATGACACTGGAAATTAGGTCAAGGTGACCCAGTTTCAACAGGTTTCAAGACCATAACACTAAGTATAACTGGTATTAATTCGAAACCATTCCGACAAAAAATGCACCCTTGAGAGATACAACAAGGTAGCTGAGCTCACACCAGTTTACAAACTTTTCAATCTCTACAAAGTAGCTAGACAAACCCTTCTTTTTTAAAAGTGCTAAAATTGCAGTGTCATCTGAGAATATTACGATGTGATTATTTGGATAAAGGCTTCTACACTGTCTGTGTACAGTGATTAAACTCGCCTAGTGATGGTGATGCATTACAATGGACATGGTTTTGTACAACATAAAACCATTTGTTTATCTGCACTCACTGGATCAACCAATACATAGTACAATGGGAAAGTCCTAAGAGCTCAATGCAGATCTGAGAAAAGTGTCATAAATTTACACAAGTCAGGAATGTCTCCTGAAATTGCAGATTCCATCATCACATCAAGCAAATGTACCTCAGAACAAGTTACTGGGTGGTACAGTCACTTTATCAACATATGGAAGAGTACCCACAAGGTCAGTTTTAGTGGAAAAAAAATTGGTTTGGGTCAGTAACAATCCAGGAACCGCCAAGTGACATGCCGTGAACTGAACAAGTGTCTCTGTCAACAGACAAGAGAGATGTACATCACTGTGGACTGAGAGACTGCCACCCAAAAATTAAGTCCCTGCTCCCAAATCCACAGCTTCAAGCTTGACTAAAGTTTGCAGCTGATCATAAGGACAAAAAAGCCTTCTGGAGAAAAGTTTTGCCACACTGACCAGAGCAATGTTTGGAGGAGTAAAGGTGAGAAATTCAACCCCAAGAACACAGTACTAGTGAACACAGTAACCTATGAAACAGTGTGAAACGTGGTGGTGGTAGAATCACACTCTGGGATTGTTTTACTGCAGTGGAACTGGTGCATTACACAAAGTGGATGGAATCATTATGAAGAAGAATCTCAGAGTTCATCAGCAGAACCTCAAACCTTCAGAAACTTGGACACAGTTGGGTTTCAACAGGACAGTGAACCCCAAACCCACATCAGAGCTGGTTGTGAAATAGATAAAGCAGCTAACATTAAACTTTTGAAATGACCTTCCCAAAATTCTTATCAACTTCTATTGATAACATGTGCACTCTGCTTGAAAGTTGGTTAAGAGCAGTGAAATATCCGACTAGAATTCTGTGGGAATTTGAGCAGAAAAATATTGTTTTTATAATTATTATTTATGAAAGATAGACATTGTAGTGTCATTCTGACAAAGAAAAACACCAAAGCATGCAAGGAGTTTTTAAAGAAGGAGCAGTCAGCTAGTATTCTAACAATAATGGAGTGGCCAGGACAGTCACCGGATCTCAACCCTATTGAGCTGATGTGGGAGTAGTTTGACTGCACGGAAGAAGTGCCCATCAAGCCAGTCCAAGCATACCTCGACAAATTAACAGCTAGAATGACAAAGGTCTGCAAGGCTGTAACAGCTACAAATGGAGGATTTTAGACAAAAGCAAAATTTGAAGTATAAAATTATCTTTTAAAGTAAAAATTATTTTTAACTTTGTATCATATTCATTTTGCAACTTATTTGATGGATCCAAGTTTGGTTTTCTTGGAAAATGTGAAAAATTATTTATTTATTTTATTTAATTTTTTTTTTTTTTTATATACTATATTAATACCGCAAGGGAAATTATTGCCTCTGCATTTAACCCATAAAGTGAGCACACACGTAAACAGTGAGCGCACACACAGCAGTGGGCTGCCACACATTGGGCGCCCAGTGTTGGGGGTTAGGTGCCTTGCTCAAGGGCACTTCAGCCATGAAGGTGGAGGAAGGGAAGGTGCAGCTCACTCCCCCC
>JBCNYH010000022.1:15156887-15173711 GCA_039654325.1 Tandanus tandanus | reverse complement strand
TGGAACAGCCAATTAACCTACTGTGCATGTTTTTGGACTGTGGGAGGAAACCGGAGTACCCAGAGGAAACCCACGCACCGTGCCGCCCTCAAAACATTATTTATTTATTTTTTTATTTACATCAAACATAAGTGACATTGACGGTAGCATTTTACAACATTGTGAATTTTAAGTCCACGACAGATGAAGGATATGTCTGTTATTCAGTGTTGGTGAAGAACATCAATCTGAAACTACAGTGGGACAGTTGATGACTGAAAAACACTGCTTACTGAGTCTCAGTTTCCCAATTACCCCTAGGTGTGAGTGTGAATGGTTGTGTGTCTGTGTTGGTCCTTTAAGAATCTGTCTTCCTAAAGAATTCGCCTGTATTTAGCATCATCTAACATTCCCTCAATTCTGACCATTACATTCTTCAATGTAGGGCTCAAATAATAAACAAATGTTGCATTTCTTACAATACCATATGGGGGTACTGAACGGCCTTGGTGGAGGTCTGCGCTCTCCTAGTGCTTTTGTAGTTTATTTATTTATTTTTCTTTCTTTCTTGAAATTCTTCCATAAAACCTAGCTCTGTGGTGTGTGCTAGAAACTCTGTTGTTGCCTCTCTGATAAGCCTCTCTGTTGTTGCCTCTCTGTTGTTGCCTCTTTGCTCGGCCTGTGAGTTTTGGTGGACGGCCCTTTCTACGCAGGATTTTTGTGGTGCCATATTCTTTCTATTCATTGATAATGGTCAAGGTGGAACTGTGTACATTTCTGTATAATTTTAAACTAATTATGTGACTTCTGATGGTAATTGGTAGAGATTTACATTCTTTATAGCAAATGGGGTGAAAAGATATGCACACACCACTTTGAGATTTTATTATTTATAATAAATAATAATATTTTTAATGAAAATATTTTGTATACTTTTTTTCTATTTCACTTCACCAGTTCGGACTGTTTTGTGTAGGTCCAGGTGGCATGGTGGCCTGGTTAGCTTTCTTCACAGAAAGAAGGTCCTGGGTTCGAGTCCCAGCCTTGGGTGTTTCTGTGTGGAGTTTGCATACTCTCTCCATGCTTGAGCAGGTTTCCTCCTGGTTCTCCGGTTTCCTCCCACAGTCAAAAGATATGCACATTAGGCTAATTGGTTGTTCCAAATTGCCCCTAGGTGTGAGTGTAAATGGTTGGTTGTTTGTGTGTGTGTGTGTGTGTGTGTGTGTGTGTGTGTGTGTGTGTGTGTGTGTGTGTGCGTGTTTGTCCTGCGATGATCTGAAGAGCTGCAGGGGTACACCCTGCCTTCATCTAGTGTCAGCTGAGATAGGCTTCAGCCTCCCCGCAACCCTAGTAGGACTGAGCAGTTTGGCAAATCAGTGAGTGTGTAGGTCCATTACAGAAAATCCAGGAAAAAATACATTTAGATTACAGGTTGTAAGGCAACAAACTGGGAAACATGCCAAGAGGAGGTTAATACTTTTGCAAGCCACTGCAGGTGCTCCAATATGGAATGTGTTGGAAAGTGACATTTGTCTTTAGTGTGACCCCTCAGTGGGTGCAGATTACACAAGTATTTTGTAGTCTTGATCAAAAACATACCCTGATGTTAGTTGATGAGCTCACGGACTAATACTGCAGCTAAAACGCTGTTGAAAGAGATTTGTACAGCCTGACAAGGAAGTAATCATTAAAAGGGATTTTTCAAATGCTTGGTATAGAGAGGGACTTTTAGTCTATGTTAAAGGACAGCCAGTGACTCAGCTGTTCGCACAGCTAGGGAGAAGTTCATTCCACCACTTTGGTGACAACACAGAGAAGAAAATTTATTTCTGTCTTTGTTGTATCTTGAGAGATGGCAGGTACAGTTGAGTAAGTTGCTAAATGCCTGAAAGTATGTGAGCTCTGGACAACTTTTGGTTTTGTAGATGAGAAGGTTGCAGACAGCTTGCTATGCAGATGACCCTCAACTCATCCCTCAGACACTCATGTTTTTGCAGATATCAGCATGTCTAGCAGATATTTCTTCATAAATGACGTTATCAGGTGAATATCAGTCTGCTGCACATTCCCAAAAATGCATTCTCATGTCAAGATCTTGTCAAAATGATCAGGACATTTGCCACAAAGGTGTATGTCCAGTCATTTAGAGACTGGACCATTACATTTCACTACTAGCAGGTCTGTCCTTATCATACTTCTCTTGATACACCATAATGGAAAGGACCATATGGCAAGTGCAATTTTATTAGGAGATTCAAGTTATTGATCACAGTTAACCAGATGAATTATGAAAAATGGTCAATCACAAATCCACAAACTAATCTTAATGAACTTTTTATGTACGGAAATTTAACAAATATTTTTATTTGATTTAAAGAGCCATTAAACACCGGTAACTAGAAAAGCATTCGGAGAGCGCAGACCTCCACCAAGGCCATTTAGTACCCCAATATGGTATTGTAAGAAATGCAGCATTTTTATAAATGCAATATTAGTTTATTATTTGAGCCCTACAATGCAAACGTGCAGCCATTTAAATAATTGCATTGTGTATAGGGCCTGCCTTGAATAAGAGGCCTTGAGCTCGGATGAGGAAGTATTAATAATTGGACTATTTTTATGATAATTGGCCTAAAAGTTGTACAGAAAGGTAAAGGAATGAGATTACACCATGGAACCCAAGCCTGGAGGTTACGCTTTGGACACAGTAACTCGGATGACTATGTCATCCGCATTAAAAAAAATCATTAAAAATCCTCTGCATCCAGACAATAATCCGGATCACTGCCAAAATTTTAATACTTGTTCCTTGTATCATTTCTGAGTCATTCTGAAAATTTCATCAAAATCCATTCATAAGTTTTTGAGTAATGTTGCCAACAGACAGACAAACAAACATACAAACCAACCAACGCTGGTGGAAACATAACCTCCTTGGCGGAGGTAATAAGAATTACAACAGATCAAAATAGACTAAAGACTGACTTGTGACATTTACTCCTCCCTTAATGAATGACATTTCAGCATGTGTGAAGAGCAGTACTCTGTAGATCAGACAGTGAGTTTTACCTGGATAAAATGGACATGATCGTGTGTGTCTGAAAGCTTCTCCAGCTCAGTGACTATTCCCTGAAAATCAGCAATCTCCTGCCCCAGTTGCTTTAGAAGTCGTTCAGCTTGACTCACTTCAGCCTTTTCCTGAGCTCTGATCAGCTCCGTCACCTCTGAGCGACTTTTCTCCATAGAGGTGATCATCGTAGTAAAGATCATCTCACTTTCCTCCACTGCTCTCTGTGTACGTGACTGTTGGCAAACACAAAAAAGATGAAGGCCCGTTTAAACCTATTTATCGTTCCCTTTCTTACAGGGACTCTAAATGATGCATTGTCAATGTTGTATATATTTTTAGGAGCAGCTTTGTCTCTGGTCACTTCTAACCTTAATGGTGTACACTGTCTGTTTCAGCTCCTGCACCTTCTTCTGCCTCTCCTGGATTCTCTGCTGGAATTTCACCTGTTCCTCCTTTAAATAGCTCTAAGGACAAACCATTAAAGTGTAACTTTAACCCCAGTTCAGAGCTTAACTCTATCCACCAATAAATGGTCTTTAGAAGCACAGCGAGTGGTGGCAAGCCCAACAGCAAACGCCTTCGCCCATTTTCGGCTGAGATATGGTTCAGCCTCCCTGTGACCCTAATAGGATTAATCGGTTTGACAAATGAGTGAGATGAGTAAGTAAAGTTTAAAGCTTCCCCAAGTTTCTCAAATTCCAGAAATTATAACTAAGTGATTGTGTCATAGGTCTTAATGTACTGAAGCATTTGGAAATTCACATCAACAGGAGTAAGGGGCCTAAACAAAACCTGCTCAAGAATAACAGTTTGTCAGTCCCCTGTGGACAAAGCAATGTCCATAAAGACATGGTTTGCCAAGGATGGTATGAAAAAACTTCAGTAGCTTGCACAAAGCCCCCTGAATGGATTGTAAAGCTGATTGTTCACCAGGCCCCCTTGCCTGATTTTATTAATACTTTTGTGTCTGAATGGGCACAACCAAGTTGTAACCATGGATGGTTCAATAAGCACATGTGTGTGATGGTCAATTTTCCACATACATTGGATCAAAGACAATAAACTCATGGCAAGTTAAATACGAATATAACTATTTCTTACTGTACAGGTAATGCAATTGGCTCCTTTTATGTAAAGCATCAGTTGACTCTATTTCATAATTTAGCCAATAAATATAATCGAATGCTCTGAACTCCAGTTTTGTCCGATAACAGTTAGCCATCTCGGCAAAACATTTGGATAAATATGCTGCTGGTGGTAAATATAGTATGCTAATATAATATAGTATGTTCAAGAATATTTTATTTCTTAGTGTTGTTGGCTAGAAACAACTGCCATGCTGTTTCTGCATGAATCCAAACATAAAAACGACACATATGATTTGTTTGGTTTAAAGGGATAAATGTAATAAGGTATAGCATGTGTTGGAGTATATCACCTGTATCAGCAGGCACTGTAACAAAAAGGGTTTACTGAAAAATTAGCAGTTCCCAGCTCTTATTTTTTCACATGACTGTTTTAAAACAATTTGTAATGCAATGAAAAGCATGCACTCAATGTTAAGACACTCCAATCATCATAGACAGGTCCGACTAGATTTAATCTAACAAATGATTCAAGTCTAACACTCTTAACCATATCCTTAACTCTTAAGAAGCTTGAATCAAAAGGTTGATACACACATTGATATATAAAATATTACGAAATAAATTTAGTATAATTTAATTCAAATTTTAAAACGTTTAGTTCTTACCTGCTTCTGAGCTCTTTCTGCTGCAGCTGTGACGGTGTTGTGTCCTCTGTGTTTATCCATCGTGCACAAGAAGCAGATGCAGGTTTGATCAGTACGACAGTAGATCTCCAGCACTTTTCCATGTTCGGAGCAGATATTCTTGTGTAGGTTTGCCGAGACTTCAGTTAATGTATGCTTCTTGAAAGCAGGAGAAAGATAGTGAGGTTTCAGATGACTTTCACAAAAAGAGGCCACACACACAAGACAGGACTTGATGGCTTTGTATTTTTCCCCAGTACAGAAATCGCACTCTACATCTCCGGGTCCAGCATAAACAGAACCAACTTGAACTTCAATCTTCTTCAGTTTCTCCACCACTTGAGCCAGCATTTCGTTTCTGCGTAGAACAGGCCTTGGAGTGAAAGTGTCTCTGCACTGAGGACAGCGGTAGACACCCTTCTCATCATCCTGATCCCAGCAGCCATTAATACACACCTTACAGAAACTGTGACCACAGAGGATAGTCACTGGATCCTTTAGGAGATCCAGACACACTGAACAGGTGAACTGATCCTGAGCTAACAAAATACTGGCCGCCGACATTTTCCTCAGACACTGACTATGAGGCTGAGGTACGCAGAAACCAGTTTAGTTTTCCCTAAATGAATTTCAGCTAATGTGTTTATATTGTGACGGGGACAGTTGGTGGAGCTATAAAGAGTGAGAATATTATGGTAAACTACAGAAAACCTTGTCCTTAAATAAAGCAATTATAATGAAGGGTATTTCCCGTCATGTAATGGCACTGACTCTGGCTGTTACCACTTTCGTGATAACTTCCTCATTCATTCCGTTCCACGTTTATGTGGGTCAACTTTGGGTGCATGTGTGTGTTTATACTTTATATCAGTTTGCTACCAGCTTACATAATATATACTTTGCAGATAATAGAACTTCTGTCTGAAACTGAGGCATAAATGAGCAATGTTTGGTAAATATTGGCTAATCTACGGCTCTGGATGAATTCACTTTTAATGTCATGCATGTGATTGAAAATTCTATTATTTTCAGTTCGAACTATTACATTTAAGGTTTGTGGAAATTTATCAAGCTTAAATTTATTTTGTACGTGATCAGTGTCGCAGCATTAACTTGAATATGAATTACAGAACAAGGCGTGGAAGGAAGAAGCATTCCCATCATATCACAGCTGATCGGAAAGATAACTTCCTCATGCATCTTAGACCCAGAGGCACTGATCGGGTTTTTTTTTATATTTTTCTGCCCTTGTTACAACGTAGAAAACTCATATATATGCTTCTTAGAGGAGCGAGGAGCAACAGCCTAAAGATATTGGTAAATATACTTTTACATATTCACCAAATTTTATGCTAACAAACATTTTTAAATGTCCCTGGTTCTTAAAATGCAGCTTGTGAAGTACAGTATATTCCTGATAGTATTGCTTTTTACGTTTGGCACAGCTATTTGGCTGTGCCATACTGACCCTAGGTGTTGATGTGAATGGTTTTGTGTGTGTGTTGGCCTTGCGATGGTCTGGAAAGCTGTTCAGGGTGTACCCCACCTTCGCCCGAAATAGGCTCCGGCCTCCCTGCATCCCTAGTGGGATTAAGCATTTTGGCAATTGAATGAGTGAGTGGGTCCCAATAGGCCCCCGCTACTCAGGTACACAAATTAACCTACATAAGCCTGATGATAGCTCCGCAAGGTTTCACTTCCTTTACTTCTATACTTCATGAACAATAAGTCGTACAATAAAATAGTTAGTGTGGAGGACGTCACACTATCCGCACCACCTGTGGTCTGCCCGCAAGGAAGGTCAGAGGATCAAGTCCCAGTACCACCAAACTGCCACGGTTGGGTTTTTAAGCAAGGCCCTTAACTCTAAAGTGCTCAGTTTTGAGTATTTCAGCAACTGCGGAACTACTGGGATTTTCACCCACAACATTCTCTAGATTTTACACAGAATAATGTATAGAGGATCTGCAGAAAAAAAACCCCAAAAAGAATAATATACACTGCCCTGCACAAAAAAGTCGTGCACCCTAGTATTCTGTTGTTTCAACTTTAGCATGCATTCACTGTGGCATTGCTTTGATAAACTTTTGCAATATCACAACTTTTATTTCAGTCCAAAGTTGTATTAATTTCCCCCCAAAAGCTGGTGTTGATTTGAACCCAGTTTTCAATAAAGAAAAAGTCTATTGATGGGAAAACCAGGTTCTCAGCTGACTTCATTTTACTGCCACATAATGTTGCTGAGCCTCAAACTGACCAGTGTAAGCAACCCCAGATCATAACACTGCCTCCAAAGGCTTACAATGTGCTTCTCTTCTTACCCTGACACACCCATCGCTCTGTAATTGTCCAATCTTTATGCTTCTTAGTGTAAGTATCTTTTTATGCTTCAAAGTGAGGCCTTTTATTCCAATTATTCTAAATAACAAATGGATTTCTCATGAGCACTCAGCTCTTTAGTCCCAATCCTGTGAATTCTCATCACATTGTGAGTGTAGAAATGTGCATACTTTCACTATTTAACATAATCATGAGTTCTGTCCATTTTTTTTTTTCACTTGAACTTCACCAAGAATTTACATGAGATCTGACAGTCAGTTATGATTTTTTTTTAGATTTCTTGCAAAAAGGTAATTGTGGAGCATGATCAATCCAGGTTTTATCAATATTCCTCTTCTAATCCGGGTGGCAACATTTATTTACTTTTTAACAGGTAACTGTATATAACCTAAAACTTCATTCATACAAAATGAGCAAACAGTACACATTGTGAAATGTGCAATTACAATTGAATTTATTTACAAAATATTTTTTAGTGGTTATTTATGAACAACAGCAGTCACTTTTCAAAATCATATTCACAGTATAAAACAGTCATAACAACAGTAAAAAAAAAAAGAAAATCACCTGATTCATTTAAAATGTCAACTTTACATCATTTTTACTATAAAAACTGCAAAAGATCAAAGTTCCACAGGCAAATTCCAGGATTTTATATGCGTGCAAAGCTGCTTCGTGTGAAAATTACATTAAAGAACTGTACACTGACACATGACTGGCTTTATTTTAAATGGTTCTTAAATGTCTTCAGTCTCAAAGAGTGTTTCAGTTCCAAAAGAGCAGTGTGTGAACCATAGGCTCTATCTGTTACTTTGGGAGGCTCTAGTTCATTCCAGAGAGCCTTTCAGGAGAGGGATTGGAATCTATCTCAATCCGTGGTAGTTGGTAAGAGCATCAGACAAGTGAATAAATGTATATTATTACAGATGGGTTCATTGGCTATCACTAGTAGATATCACAGGCATTATGTTTATTACAGACCTCAGTTCTGATCTTGCATGTATGCTACTAGTGACGAATTCTAGGGCTTGATTTATGTGACTTGTGCACATTGTTTTAAACTACTGAATCATAATAAAATTAAGAATCAATACACAAGCTTATTAAATTTAAAATGAAGTTGAAATCCCAGTTAGTAATAGCCGCAATGCACGTGAAATGTAATGTATGTTCAATTACAGACACAACAACAAACAGGTTTCAAGAGTGCCAGAAACTTTTTTTTTTTTTTTAACTTTCACTAGTTTCAGGTTTTTTTAAATTTGTTTTTGTTTTTCTATTTTGTAAGTGCATACTTTTATTTTTAATAGAAAAAATTGTAAAATTTTATTTTAGTGCCAATTTTAGTTGTTTTACTAAACTACTGCCACCTTCTGGCACTAGACTCTTACAGTTTTGTCTTAATGTTCAAAGTAGTATAGCAAACGCCAGTGCAAACTGATGTGAAAGAAAAATAAAATAAAAATGAAGCTATTTTTACCTGCAAGTCTATTTCATTGATTTGTGAATTCCATTTGTGTTTATTTTTAGCTGTTTTATTTCTTTGCTTTTTTTAAATTTCTATTTAATTGTAATTATTTTTACTGCTAGATTAAATTCTCTATAAACATGTTCTATTGCTCCAGCTCAGAGAAACATGAACGGCTAGTCTCTAAATTTGCTAAACTGATAAATAACGTGTTTGAATTATTTCTGTCATAACATTTCTCGCAGTTTTTCTATCATGCTAGTAACAATGGGCTCGACACCTATGGAATTACATTATAAATGAAAACTTACAAACTTGTTAAACACCTGTTCTGAAATAAAAAACGACATATCATGTAAATCTACGTAAGTGCTTTCAAGTATAACATGATAGGAAGCGAAATCTGTTTCGTGTTATTGTGATGTTGTGTGTTTATGTTTTAAAATTTGAGCCTGGTAAATTTAGCATTGGAATTCTGACCGGGAATTCCAAGCTGGCTGAGCATTCCATTCGCCAGAAGACAGGTTTTTCAAGTTTCAAACATCATTAACCCTTTTCTACTCTTTCACTCCACTTACAGAACAGAGATGAAAGAGGCTTGTTTCTTTCTGTCATGTAAATTTATAAGAAAGATTTTAGTAGAGTAAATTAGTATGAAGTATGAATATTTTAAAATGTGACAATATATTAAGATTATTTTTGGTATTGAATATGCTACAGTTTATAATAAATTGACTAAACCTTAATAAATCACTTTTTAATTTATTAATTCTGCCAAAATTCCTCCGAATTATGTGATCAAAAAATACATATGCACTAAGCTGAACAGAAAGAATAACTTTGTTCAAGACTTTCCATTGCTAAACTTTCACTGTACTTTTAGTAAATCCTGACAGTAATTTTTAATGCCATATGAGGGTTTGTGCATGCCTTCAAAATGTTAATAAATCTGTCTCTTAAACCAGCTGTAGTTTAAAATATGGATAAGATATTGTTTGCCATCTTTGTGAATTATAAACAGATGTATTTTTAAGATTTTTGCTACTAATCTTTGGATGTGGAAGTGAATCTGATTATGGTTTTTTATAAAATCAAAGATTATTTCTGCGATAGGCAAGGCTAAAAGGGTGGCTAAAAGACTAACTTAATATCACCATGCTGATTTTTAACATGTAATATTATTAAATACACAAACATAATTAAATTTGTTTAAAGATTAAACCATATTTTGGAAATTCCAAATGCTCTTTTCTTTAAATTCCACTAAAATGTGCCTGCAGGCAAAAATCCTGTCACTCCTCAATTCTCAAAGATCTCCATTACGTTTCGTAATTAATTGTTGAACACGCTTGGGTGACTGCTCAGTAGGGCTTCATGGCAGACTACATCATGTTCACCCTCATTTTTAACTCCTCAAACATAAAAAAAAGTCCCAAACTACACTTTTCTCATTTTCCATGTTTCAGATATATCTTTCTCACCGTTTTCTTTTTTTCTTTCTTTCTTTTCTTTTCTTTCTTTTTTTTTTTTTTTTTTTTTACAGCAGGGAGATTTGTTGGACCAATAATTATGTAAAAAGTTTTTAATCCTACTTTCTTGAAATGATGGAACACTGAAAAATACAACTGTAAAATAACTGAAGAGAGCAATGACAAAATTTACAACAAGATAAAAAATGTTGTGGGTTTGTTTAGCTTTTCTTAATAATAAATATTAAATATTAAAGGAGTCAGATATTAGCATTAAGTACTTATGTAAACTGGTTTGAATGTCAATACTAATCTGTGTTGTGCTATCGCATCGTTTCCTGTGTCTGAAAGTGTTTTAAAATGCAATAGTACAATTACATTTGCTTCATTAACATTCGGAGTGTTTAATTAGTTCATGAAAAATAAGTTAAATGTGAAAGGTGTTCTTTCTTAATCTATTTTACAGTGTGTTTGTTTTGGCTGGTTGGCGGCTAACAGGCTAACTGATTCTGCTTTATCAGCTCTGCATGTTGGAGTGTTTTCGTTTAGTGCAGTGGCTCCCAACCCACACTGTGTTTCTGTTCTTCAGTATTTCATCTCCCAACACGTGAGGAATAAATGAGATTGTCATCTCTCAAATAGCATTTTATTCCTGTCACTCCTCAGCATTTTTCTTTGAGAATATCTAACGTTTTTATCCCTTTAAAATTACAATTAATGTCTGCAAAACAAATTCTCACATTTGTTATAGCAGCTTAAAAAAGTGTTTTCCTCACCAGCATCTGTTTTTTTCCCCTTTCTGGGAAAAGTGTAACCTCCTTAGTCCTGAAGATGTTGTTACAGTTACAAATCACTGACACTGGGGATTCTCTCCATGAATGATAAATAAATTAAGAATGAAGCTTAAGAAAACAATTCATGTGGCGCATGTACACGCCCCTGTGAATGTGCTATTACTATGAAAACAATAAGGTATCAGAATGAGCTCATTATAACCCTGGGCTAATGTCAGCGCTGATGTTGTTGACTCTTAATCAACACATTTAAAGTGGACTTCAGTAGTTTATCACAACATAGAGACATCACTTTCTGTGAGGGGATCAAGCACTTTTAATATCAGTGTGGGTAATCTCGCTAATAAAAATCTGTGTGTTTTTTTTTCCAATAGTGAATTTGATGATGATTTTTATGATGGTGTTGAGTAATAATTGAATTTAAGACACATCAATATATCATTACAGCCCTGGTCTGTATTAGTACACATTTAGGATTTTATATTGCAGATGAAAAGACTTGAAAGTGAAACCCAAAATATTGGGAAATGCCCAGTTTGTGTTTTCCAACATTATTTCTTTCTATAAATACGTGCATTCCGTTATCGTTCACTATTTTAAAGATATTATCATATGCTATTTTGGCTGTATTTTTCTCCTGTACTACAGTACTGCTGTAGGTAAGCTGTCAGTCTCATGATTTCTTACATCTATACATATGTCATATATATATATATATGAAAGCACAAGTTTCTGATTTAAAAAAGGGGAGAGTGAGAGAGCGAGAGAGAGAGAGAGAGAGATAAAATTACATTCTGGAGTTAGCGCTCAACGCCAACAGGGCTTCAAAGTGCAGAGAAGACTCAGTTTCATTCAGCCCACAGAAGATGATTAGAAAGACCAAAAGTGGAAGGAGAGTGGACCCATCCCTTTAATTTCATGCTCGTCCTGTGATTGGTCAGTTGCATGATTGGCAGGTCAGGAAGTGAATATTAGTGCTGGACGGACTTAATGACCCACTCGGCTGTGGGGTTGAGCTCCAAGAGGGCCTTCATGTACGTCTCCTCATCCAGGCAGCGCTCCTCTACATAAACACATAAATCATACACACAACATAATGCATGATAAACCAAAGGGGTCTGGTTTGGTTAATTTGTGCGCTGCTCTAAAAATGTCAGTCTGCTAAGAAAACCATTAATGTTTTTGGGGGAATAAGTGACCAACGTGTAGGGATTTTAGCTGATGTATGGTGTGGATAAAGTGTCTGTGTGTTACTCACTGATGTTCCCTCCGATCTCAAATAGATACAGATCCTCTCTCTTCACCGGCACTGACCTGAAACAGATCACACACACACACACACACACACACACACACACACACACACACACACACACACACACACACACTTCAGTAGGATGCACTATTATATTATGTACACATTTACTCTGAGTAGTGAAGTACATACAACTGGAAGCATTATTACAACCAATAATATAATATAATATAATATTCAAATTCAAGAGAAGTTGTTTTGCTGTATAAAATGCTAATAAAAATGCAATGATTTGCAAAACCCCATATTTTATTCACAGTAAAACATAGAACACATATCAAATATTAAATGTGAGACACTTTACTATTTCATTTTACTATTATTTGCTCTTATTTGACTTGATGGCAGGAATATGTTTTTAAAAAAAAATTTGATGAGAGCAATAAAAGGCTGGAAAAATAAGTGGTACAAAATAGGTGGAGGAACACTGTGCAAATAATTTGGTTAATTGTAAACCGGTCCATGACATTATTGGGTATAAAAAGTACATCTAGGCAGAGGTTCATTAATCTGCAGAGAGAGAGAGAAAAAAACTGCAGCTACAATTAGTGAAATTGTTCCACATAAAATTGAAAAGACTTTAAATATCTCATCATTTTCAATACAAAATATCATCAAAAGATTCTGAGATTCTGGAGAAATCTCTGTGTGCAAGACACAAGGCTGAAAATCAACACTGGATGCATGCGATCTTCAGCCCCACAGACAGCACTGCATTAAAAACAGATGGAAATCACTAGATGGGCTCAGGAACACTTCCAGAAATCACTGTTATCGAACACAACAAACTCATTGAATTCAGTCTACATCCCATCTTTTTCAGAATTGGGATATTATAGTAATCACTAGTAATACACTCAGAGAGTGCAGACCTCCACCAAGGTAGTGCATTCTCTAAAACTTTCAATCCAGGCTTTATTGAGAGATAATGTAGAGTTATGGTGCCCCCTTGTGGCCTGTTCCTCAATTACTTTTGAGCTCTGGAACTTTTTTCTGGGTGCATTGTGGGAGATTTCCATCTTATTGCCCTATCATGCAATGTTAAAAAATCTTTCAAAACCCTTTGAACAAAAGTTTAATCAGTTCTTCATTGGCCCAAGACCCACATTCAGTGAAAATTTCAAAATTTCATGGGAATCTGTCCATTCGTTTTCACGTTATCATGGTGTCCGTCCCCGGTAGAGGTGATAATAATAATAAGTTAATGAGACAGCTTTATCTGTAAAGTGCATGTTTCACCTTTCCTGGCTGAGGAAGCGTGTTAGGACGTCCGATGCTCGGAGCTCTTCAGTCAGCTCCACAACCATTGAAACTTTTGAGAATTGTGGAGCCTGGACCTTGATAAAGCCACTCTCAACCTTACACACACACACACACACACACACACACAAACACACACACACATACATACACACACACACATACACACACACACACACACACACACACACACACACACAGTTTTTAGGTGCTTATTTATTGAGGCAAACTCTGTAAGTAGCTTATAATTGGTATAAAAAGAATACAGTGCAGATTTTTACACATAAACAGTTATTTTCCACACCACTGACCTTAAGATCATCAACCAGAGCTCCGACATACTGCCACACACAGGTCCAGTGACTTTTAGTTTTAAACTTTATTTGAGCTCAAAATGTTTTATTAAAAACATTTTGTTTAGCAAAAATTTCTAATATTGATATTTGATTTTCAACTCATTAACCTGGGGCCAGAAAAATAGAGATGAATAGAAATTACATGCACTACCGCTAAAATCCACTAGAGGTCAGAGGGGAGCTGAGGGTAAAATACTGTATGTTCAGCTAATGATAACACAAATAGAGGTATTTCAAGCAAAGGCAACATTTTCAGTGTTTTCAATAAAGTCATAAAAAATCTGCAAGTATTTTATTCCTCCTTATTTAATAAAAATTCTTTATTTGTTAGAAAAAGGAATATCATGTTTTCTTTTGCGTTTATAATTACATATAATGTTGTGGATGATCCTCACAAACAAGCTTGACAACTGTTATAAAGCATTGACACTGGAGACTCCTTCCATCAATGCTTAATAAACTGTTTACTGTCTCACCTCAGTGTTTGTGTTCTTCTCCACCTTCTCGTTGTACTTCTCGCGATCATACGCCATTTTCTTCAGCAGTTTTTTCATCGCCCCCTCTCGGGTTATCTTTCGCTCCATGTTCTGTTTCCGCACCTGCGTCATCACAAACTTCGGGATCTGGAGCAGAAATCAAAAATCTCGAATAAAATGTTCAATGAAATCAAGTCCAGATATTGATTTTGGAGTATTGGATACAAGTACGTACGGTCCAGAGAAGGTCCTGGTATCGTATGAGAAGCCTGACGATGTTAGCCATGCCTGCTGCCATGGAGAACTCCTGCTGTTCGGAGATTTTGCTCCGGAAGCCTTTAAACATGAAGATGTTGGGGGCCATCACCATGGCGACATTATTCAAAGTCATTTTGTTGCACTCCTTGTGGCTGATGACTCGTTGGAGGAACTCCAATAGCGCCTAAAGCGGTTAGGGTACAGAACGTCATTTCACCCAGGATGTGACCGGTGAGAAGTGTAAAAAGAGTCAATGTAGATTTTTTTTTTTTGTGAATGTGAACGGTAAACAGCGCAAGTGAAGCAAAATACCTGCAGTGTGTCTCTGCTGGATGCCGGCAGAAGGAGAACGAGCAGATTTAGAGCCTGTAGCTGTTGCTTCTTTGTTGGAAATTCTACAGATATAGGTATGTTTTAGATACATAAAATCACTTCTACAGCCAAGTACAAGTAAGTCTTCTTATTAGCTAAGAGCAGTAGCGGTAATGATGCATAGCATATAAGGGCATATTACGCAAGCACTGTTCTTTAGGAGTGCGAGTGCACAGATGGTAATTTTTAGCATCGCAATCACCATCTGTACTTTTATCCCTGGTTTGTGTGATATCACCATATTACAGCTACATGTTTACCTTTGGTTGTTCCCATTGGATAACAGTTTAACCTGAAATGAACTTTGGCAGCGTCTCATTCCAGATTTGGTTTCTGTTTCTGGTGGACTATATGACTTGTTAGCATCATACAGCCTAAATTGATGTCCTAAAATTACTCGCTAGTCAGAATTTGTAATTTAGTGTTAGCTTTCTTTTATAAGGATTTGTCACAGTTTTAACTCTTTGGTCATGACAGATGATAACTCCGTATACACACACGTGTGTGTAAGTGAAAGCGAACCTACTGAGCACAGAGAAGAAAGCACTGAAGTACTCCACGGTCAGGAGAGGATGAGGAAGCTCTCTGATGAAGAGTTTGAGTACACTCGCCGCATCGTGCTGTTTTAGAGACTCCCAGTTAAACAAGCCGTCATAGAACTTCAGTTCCAGCTCCTGACACACAGCCTGCAAAGCACACACACGTGGAATTCACATTAGCATGTGTAATAAACAAATCATCCACACCCAGGTTTCTCCTTACATCATTTGCATTTCTCAGATCAACTTTGTTTCCAGGTACAAAATCCAAAACACTTCACCAGCACACTCAGGCTGTGAACCTTTCGCTTTTTAAAATGACTACTATAATCTACATACTGTACCTCAAATAGAGTATTTTACTCACTCCCACACACCCATTTGCTGAACCTCTACTATAAGGGTTGCGGAGAGGCTGGAAGCCCAGCCGACACTAGGCAAAGGCGGGATGCACCCTGAACAGCTCACCAGATCATCCCAGGGTCTCACACACACAACCATTCACACTCACATCCACACCCAGGGGCAATTTGAAACAGCCAATTAGCCTAATGTGCATGTTTTTGGACTGGACTGGAGTATCTGGAAATAAACCACGCAAGCATGGGGAGAACATGAAAACTCCACACAGAAATTTCCAAGTCCAGGATTCGAACCCAGGACCCTCTTGCTGTGAGGCAGATGCGCTAACCACTACGCCATCAATTATAATTGTTAAATACATCCAATTAAACACACAAATAAACGACCTCTCTATAATTTTTTGGTGAAAATGTATTGAACAATGCTATTGAAGGCAATGAGAACCAAAAAAATAATTCTGACAAGTATATTGAGGAACAAAAACACTGAAAATACCAATTTTTTCGAAAAATTGAAAGGTGTCGCACATTTTATTTTTTTGACTTTTGCATAGCACGAAATGAAAGCGAGTGAACAAATAAAAAAATATGTGAACACTATGCCTGAAAGGTTAAATGCTGTAATCAAAGTAAAGGGTGATGTACAAGTGTTCTGCATTTTTTAATTTCTTCACTCGCTAAAGCATTCCATATGGTTTGAAGTTCATTCATGCTATGCAAAAGTCAAAAAATAAAAATAAAAATTTGCGATGCCGCAAAACCGTCAATTTATCACAAAAATTGGTATTTTCAGTTTTTGTTTATTAGCCATACTTTTTTAATTTGTCTGTGGAGCTGTATAGGTACAGTCCTATTCATATTTAAAATGTCCTTTAAGAGTTCACACTCAAAATAATTCACATTCATTTCTACCCTTTGAAATCTATCTATCTATCTATCTATCTATCTATCTATCTATCTATCTATCTATCTATCTATCTATCTATCTATCTATC
>JBCNYH010000022.1:15100870-15111234 GCA_039654325.1 Tandanus tandanus | reverse complement strand
AATCCTAATTAGGGTCGCGGGGAGGCTGGCGCCCATCTCAGCCGACTCTGGGCGAGGGAGGGGTACACCCTGAACAGCTCGCCAGACCATTGCAGGGCCAACACACATACAACCATTCACACACACACTCACACTGGAACAGCCAATTAGCCTACTGTGCATGTTTTTAGACTGTGGTAGGAAACCAGAGTACCCGGAGGAAACCCATGCAAGCACGGGGAGAACATGCAAACACCACACAGAACCGTAAAAGCCCGAGAACCAAACCCAGGCCTTCTTGCTGTGAGGTGGACGTGCTAACCACTGCACCACCATGCTGCCGAGACAGAACACTGAGGAATCTATTAAATTCAGAGACATCCACAGAGCCTGAAGTGAATAATTTTTTTCAGTGTATAGTACGAAGAAAAATAAAAAGCAAACGAAATCAGGATTTTTATAGTTTATTCTTACAGAATTTAACCATGACTGGCAGGTCAGGTGATCTCCGCACACTCTGAACAGAGCTAAGCAGTGTGTAGCTCAGTGTTTTTAAGCCCTTTGTTTAACTACACAGAAAAATGTAAGTAAACCATGTGTCTTTAGGGCCTGCTTTTAACTCATTTACAGGTTTAGACTATATTACACAGAAACACAAGGAAATTTTTATGGTTTATTTTCCAAGTTTAAAGGGTAATAATGATGGCGCTGCTTGCTGCAAGCAACTGTGGCAACCCAGGAGTAATGTTTTGTAATCCCTAGAAAGTGGTCTAATCAGATTGCTCAATTTCTGTGTACTCACTCACTCATATGCCAAACCACTTAATACTATTAAGGTCGCAGTGAGACTGGAGCCTATTTTGGCGAAGGCGGGGTACACCCTGGACAGCTCACCAGACCATTGCAGGGCCAACACAATCACAACCATACACACTTTCACTCACACCTAGGGGCAATCTGGAGCAGCCGTTTAGCCAAATGTGCATGTCTTTGGACTGTGGGAGGAAACCGGGATACCAGGAGGAAATCCACACAAGTATGGGGAGAACATGCAAACTCCACACAGAAACGCCCTCGGCAGGTATGAGGCTTGAACCCAGGACCTTCTTGCAGTGAGGCTGAAGTGTTAACCACTACACCACTGTGCCGCCTCATTCCTGTGTACTAATAACATTAATTTACTGTTGAATCAAATACATCCTGGAACAGAAAATGTGGGGACTTGAAAGCTTTTACATTCTTAAAATTAAACAGTAGACGATCCTCACAGTGAACGGAAGTGGGTCAGAAATTTTGGAGATCCTCAGGATGTACGAAATTATTCCGGAAAAGATGATATGCCAAAAGCTGACCTCCAAAGATCATCATGACTAAACCTGAACCTGGAACGAAACCGA
This sequence comes from Tandanus tandanus, assembly GCA_039654325.1. Classification (NCBI taxonomy): domain Eukaryota; kingdom Metazoa; phylum Chordata; class Actinopteri; order Siluriformes; family Plotosidae; genus Tandanus; species Tandanus tandanus. Next base: position 15,109,858 of record JBCNYH010000022.1, on the reverse strand, counting down.
GTCTAAATGTGAGCCAGAGGCTGAAATCAGTTTTGTTAAATTAGTCTTGGAATAGATTAAAAGTTAATTTCTGGAGTGAGGAGCGTTCAGAATCAGTATATTAGTCAGGACTCACCGAGAGCAATCCACCAGTGTTCTGTAGAAGGGAAATCAGCCATGACTGAAACACAACAGCAAACAAAATTATTTACATCCAAATGTGTGAAATGTGTTGCAGCAGTAAATCTCCAGAACTTGTATTAAACTCTTGATCTTTATATGAGTGATGAAAAGTAGATCCTAATGAATTACTGTTAGATCTTGATGAAATGAAACACCATGAGGATGTGCTGTTATGAAAAAATCCACTTCAGACAGCTCACTGGTGGCACGGTGGTGCAGTGGTTAGCATATTCGCCTCACAGCAAGAAGGTCCCGGGTTCGATTCCGGTGCTCGGGGCATTTCTGCATTTCTGTGTGGAGTTTGAATGGTCTCCCCATGCTCGCGTGGGTTTCCTCCGGGTACTTCAGTTTCTTCCCACAGTCCAAAAACATGCACAGTAGGCTGATTGGTGGTTCCAAATTGCCCTTAGGTGTGAGTGTGAATGGTTGTATGTGTGTTGGGCCTGGCGAGCTGTTCAGGGTGTACCCTGCCTTCACCTGGAGTCGGCTTAAATGGGCACCTCCGCTCCAGAAACCTCCACCAAGCTGAAAACCTCCCCCCAGAAAGTACACAGCCCCCCCTGCTGGTCCTGCTGTGATACCACACCTCCAAAAAAATCATTCTACATCTCACAATGTTAAAGAAACCTTTAAAATCCCATAAGAAAAAAAATCATGTTGTGGAACTTATTTACTTTACACTAACTATAAACACTTGTTCAGGGTTAATTTTTTTTCCGTCTCTTGACATTACTAAAAGAAAAAAGAAAATCCCTGTGACGTTCAGCTGCACTACTATCACAGCTGCTGATATAAAAACAAATCAACAATTTTGTGTAGTGGATTAAAAAATTTTTTCTTTTTGCATTGGGAAGCAGAAAATGATCTTTCCTTCAGCGTGCACGAAACCATAAGATTTCTATTTTTTTAAACACAGCTGCAAATTTGTGAGAATTTAATGCAAAACATTTTGTGGGAATTTCCTAACATCATATCTGGTTGAGAAACAGAAACATATTTCAGTTCCGGAAATGTCAGGATGCTGTGACGTGAAGACATTTTTGTAGTTGGATTGCGTTTGGAGGGGTGAGTAGAATTTATATAACAGTTAAAGCAGTTGTGTACCCGCGATCGTGAGGCCGATGTGTAGGAGTGTGACGGTGATGGCGTAGTCCCACACCCACTCCTCTACGATCCAGGCGAATACAAATCCTCCCAAGAGGTATGTCACCTCTGTCGAGATCACACCCACTGCATGAGGAACAGAGGCGCAGTCATGATCAACTACCATGCATACAGAGTTTAAAAAGTCCTTAACTTTACAAAAAGCACTAACTAAAGACTTTTGGACTTCATATCGTATAAATCCTGCATCTTTTGATAAACTTTTCTGACTTTAAGACTGTGAACCTCACAGTTTGTGGGTTTAAAAAGATGTCTTCTTATTAAGTTCAGTATTTTATTATCAGATTTATATAAAACTATTAAATTTTAGGATCTGATCCTAGATAAGCACTTGAGGGTGAGCTTTAAAGGGCACCTGTGGTGAATTTGTTTTACTTGCTGTTTTAAAAAATCATGTATGACATCATTGGTTCCGTCAAGCAACGTCAGTTAGAGCCTTTAGTATGCAGGGAGTTTTATCACCTAAAATGTCGCTTGCTGCTTATTTACTTGCGCTGGACAACCTGTCCCAACGAGTTCAAGTCACTCCCGGGGGGAAAAAAAGGTTCTTCCGCATTGGTTCAGCCCCCGCTAGTAATCCACAGGATAAAATTTCCCAGTATAGTGCTTTTTATGGTCTTTTATATTAAAATAAGCTCTTTATCGCTTAAACCTATTACATTACACACAAATTATGCTGTAAGGATGACCAATACCGGTGCTGTTTAAGACTAGACTAAAACTAGTATTTTTTTCCCATTCAAATATTTACATAATCAACGGGGAAAAGCATTTTCCTCAATGTTTCTCCCAAATGTAAACAATAATTAAAATAACTAGAAATAATGGCATAAGTAACATGAAAACAATTCAAAGTTACTTTAGACTTTAGTTACTTTTTATATAATGAATTTAAAAATAATTGATAGTTTTATGTAAATTAGGAACTGATCATGTGTTCAGTATTAATTATAACACAATATCACATAACTTTTTTTTTTTTTTTCATTAAACGCTTGACTGAAGCTTACCTAAATATTTTGGGCTGTTCCATGAAGGTTGTATTTTGTAGTTGAAGGGTGCTAATAAGCTGTCCGCCTCATCTATTCTGGCACAACAAACACAAATGCACACAAAAACACACTGACAATTTAACACCAACCGAGTTAAAACATAGATTTTTAGCCAAATTGTCATCAAATATTCATTCGCTGACTGATATTTGCTTCATTATTTTGTACTTATAAACAAAAGCAAACAAATATTATTATATCCACATCTAATGGATATGTGCAAACCCCAACTCTGACTGGCTCCTCTACAACTACGACATCAGATCATATACTATGAGTACACAAAAAAATGGCTAAGCAATTTGATGAATTTAGTGAACTTAAAAACAAAAGCCCAAATAAATAAATAAATAAATAAATAAATAAATAAAGAAAGAAAGAAAGAAAGAAAGAAAGAAAGAAATAAGCAAGCAACATTTGGAGTATTGGTGGTAAGAATGTTTTGGGTTTTTTTTTTTTCAATTTTTCGAAAATTATTATTATTGAATTTTTTTAACCAAAGAAACTGATGCTGTCAGTTTGCCAGTTTGTTTGAGATTATTAAATCATGTAGCCCGCAAGGCATAAAATAATATTGTATCATTTAAATTTTGAGGAAAATAATAAAAGTGCTGTATTTATTACAATCCAGTGGCTGTTGAAAAATTAAACAGTTACTCCACCCAGTTTTGTTGGTTTATAGCTTACTTGCTGTTACATGCCTCAACAGCTATCAGCTCATATATGACTTTCTTTTTAGAAAAACAAATGGAAATACACTTCACACAAAATATTTCCTACAAAATGATATTGACTATATATGTATTTGAATATTGATTCTGTCTGAACTTATCTATCTTTGAATTAATCAATGTTAGCATGACCAGCAATCAAAAAAAAAATCTATGATGAAACTCCAAATTTAGCTGATGGACTAGATGAAGTTTGCATCCTCAGCTTTGCACTGGAGCTACATTACTAGCTTATAATTAAATATTAATATTTAATATTAATTAGGTTTTTTTTAAGTCAACAGAAGTTGAAATAGAAGTTTTTGGAAGTTTTTGCTGTCATTTCAAGTGAATTTTGAAAGTCACCTTAAATGATGCCATCTTCATTGAAAGAAAGGGGGAAAGACAGCTGTATCATCTATATGTTTTGAGAGCTGAGGCCTACAGACCTGATACTTAATAGTTCCAGATGACAGGAAGTGGCATCACTTCAACATTGCTGAAAGGGTCGGCAGATTCAATCCAATAAATCTCCAGAACAGAGCAAACTGACCTGAAGCCAGGATCAAGAGTCAAAAGGTCAAACAATCACCCCTGTCTATTTTTTTTTTACCTTTTTTTTTTGACATACAAACATTACCCACTCCTTAATCTTTTTTCTCCTCTTCCAGTTTCTTCAATATGTTGTATGTAAAAAAAACTCAATATCTTGAAATGGTTCTGTAAACCCCCCCACACACACATACATACACACACTCACGCACACACACACACACACACACACACACACACACACACACTAAAGGCACTTACACTTTCACTCTGTTTGTCTTTGTGACCCACAAAACAATCTTGACCTACAACCATGTTCCAAAACTAGTCAAGAGTAAAAATCGTGATTGTGGCAGCCCTGAGTGCAGCTCCAGTGCAAAACTAAAAGAGACAGCAAATGTGTGTCTTTAACAAACATATTCTTTACCACAGCTGAAGTGTAACATGAAACCATGAAACTTTCTACCTTCGAGAGGCCACGAGGAATCGAGCTCATGCTACAGGAAGCCACAGCCACAGTCACACACATACATACTTTTTTTTTTGTTTTTACATTTTAAGACTTACTTCAGGATGCCCATGCACAAACTGACAGTGATGTAATAAAGCGAGTAGAAACACGTCACACACATTAACAGGTTCTGAAGAACAACCTAGCAAATAAAACACCACAAATTAATACAGATTCATGCACAAAAAACACTGACATTTATATATATTTATTACTCATTAGTAATATATTTAGGGTGTAGCTGGATTGGTTGCATGCTTTTTATTTCCTGCAGAAAAAAAATACCATGAATCAAATTTTTATAAAGAGAATTAAAAAAAATAAAAAATCATTGCAATAGTGGCGAGAAATTCAGGCACATCCTGTAAAACAGGATTTAACTTGCTGATTTGAGTCTAACTTAATGACAATAGTGACTTCTTTCAGTGAGAATTTGAGAATAATTTGACTCCGTTCAGAGTTGATTCATTTGACTCACATTTGGCTTGCTGAATCGTTTTCACTGTTAAGTCTAAAAAAGACTAAGTCTAATCATTGTTCTTTTTGTTGGCTAAAATTATGTCATTCAAATCTCACTTTTTATACTAATTAGTAAAAAAAATGAAAAAGTAGTAGTAGTAGTAGTAGTAGTAGTATGTTTCTACACATATGATTCAGTTCACTGTGTTCAACTCAAAGAGTCAACTGATTCATGAATCACACATCATAACGCACTGTGCAATGCATGTGAGTCAGGATGTAAGTGATTCTGATTTACCTTTTTTCTTTCTTTGCCCTGCTTTTGCTTTACATTCCAAGCACACTCAACATGAATTACTAAATATACTGCAAGAATGAAAGGATCAATCACTTCTGTGCTATATTTTACTTATAGAATAATCCCTGACTGAATGTTGTCATATTCTGCTTTGTAACCTGAACCAGAGAAGAAGAGAGCTTTACCCGTGTGTCGTTCAGTTTGGTGTTGATTGACAGCTTGCACTTGTGTTTGCTCTGAGGCGGCCCACAGCACTGGCAGCAGTAATCCCACAACATGAAGAGCACAAACTTTCCGTTTTATCATCCAACATACAGCACAAAATGAACAGGGTTAACAAAGCAGTGTAATACTAACTCTGTGTTTCCATGAGGACAGGTGTTAATGAGATTAGCAACATGCTTAAATGTTAGCTTCAACCTGAGCCGGATTAAACCCACTCCACAGCATGAGATGGACAAAAGCAGGCTGGAAATTCATCTTTTACACGCCACATTAGTGCTGTACTGAATGTTAGCATGTGTTTTGGTGGGTGTTAGAATAACTGAAACTTGGAGTGTTTATTGAATTAAATACCACAGAAATTAAAATAGCTAAAAGGGACTAAAATAGCCCTGTTCAGGCGGCATTTTTTTTTTGTGTGTGTGTTTGTTTTACTTTCATAACTGATAATCCCTGCGATGGCCTTGCGAGCTGTCCAGGGTGTACTCTGCCCTCGCCCAGAGTCGGCTGAGATGGGCGCCAGCCTCCCCGCGATCCTAATTAGGATTAAGCGGTTCAGAAAATGAATAAATGAATGGATTAACTGATAATCCGGTATATTTTAACATGTGTGATGTCATTTTGTGTACATTTGGTATTCCAGCTATAAATTTATATACTAGATACACAATTTCAAGGTTCCAGGTCACTGCATTCAACTTTATGAGAAAAATTAGTCCTTCTGGTCACACACGACTGCAAGACGGGATTACTTTCGAAAATTACACATTGCACCTTTAATATTTTGAATATTTGACTAATACGGTGAATTCTGAATTCATTTTAAATAATCCAATTAATAATCTGTTAGAGATTTTGTTATGGTAAGGGGAATCGGTACGGTTTAAGACTCCCGTACCACTAGTAAATTACTGTGACACTCATGGAATGAGTGGAATAAACAATATGATCCATCTGTATATAATAATAATAATAATAATAATAATAATAATAATAAATATATATATAATAATAATAATAATAATAATAATAATAATAATAATAATAATAATAATAATAGTGCATGTATTAATATTTGCTACAAACGAGTCTTCCCCTTTCAGTAAATCTTTGTTGCTAAGCACCTAGACAGAGATTAGGCTACTGATGCATTAGCAACAACTCTCTTCTAACTACTAACAACACCCAAGCACTCACCTAGCAACACCCAAGAAACACCTTAGCAACCACCTAACAACACCTTTGCAGCACTAAACTAACCAGCCAGCAACATCGTAGTATCCGCGTAACAACACCTTAGCAACCACCTAACAACACCTTTGCAGCACTAAATTAACCAGCTAGCAACATCGTAATATCCGCCTAACAACACCTTAGCAACCACCTAACAACACCTTTGCAGCACTAAATTAACCAGCTAGCAACATCGTAGCATCCACATAGCAACACCTTAGCAACCACCTAACAACACCTTTGCAACACTAAATTAACCAACAAGCAACACCGTAGCATCCGCATAGCAACACCCTAGCAAACACCTAACAACACCTTTGCAACACTAAATTAACCAACTAGCAACACCATAGCATCCGCATAGCAACACCTTAGCAACTACCTAACAACACCTTTGCAGCAATAAATTTACTAACTAGCTACAGCGTAGCATTGGCCTAGCAACACCTTAGCTGCCCCCTAGCAATATCTTAGCATCCACCTAGCAACACCTTAGAAACACCTTAGCAACATCTTAGCAACCACTTAACAAAACCTTTGCAGCACTAAATTAACCACCTAGCAACACTTTACATACTGCACCTTTGTGCACTCGCATTTTCTTGTGTAAATGCATCTCTAATTAAATTAATTTATTATAATACATTTTTTATAAGTAATAATACCACTGTCATTTACTCAAACTGTTACTAACACTGTAACATTCTTCACCTGGTGCATTAATGCAGTATACGACTCCCACAGCTCAGCCAATCAAAATGAAGAACCTTTTAATAAAATTTATTTAATAAAGAATTTTTATAGATTTTATTTTGTGCTTTTAAAACTGTTCTTTTTTTTACTTATTTATTTTTAATAAATGAAGCACAGCGTTCTCACACTGTAGATACGACGCTGAGTGTGTTAAAGTGTGTGAGTTTAGGTTTGTTTTTCTTTTCATTTTGGATAAAACTTTGGAATGTTGGCATCTTTTACAGCAGCAGCAGTAGCAGTAGTTCCAGCAGTGCTGTACTGCGCATGCGCACTGTGTCCGCTGCCTGGGCAACTGGGCATTAGTCGTGGGAGAATTTCGGTAAGAGACACATTAAAACTAGAAGAAACTGTTTGTGTTGCTCGTTACGCTTCCTGACGGGATAACCCACTATTCTGCGGCGGGTTGTACTTTTATTTGTTTTTTATCGCGACGCATTTCGACTTAAACTTGGGTATAAAAGTGCAAAAACGCCCTGCGTGCGCGCGAGGCAGGAAGAGCTTCAGTGTGAATAAAACGCTTCAGTGTAACAAGATTACAGTTAAACCGGAAACGCAAAAATCAGACGAGGGGATGAATATTCTAACGTTTTACAGTGAGTGTGTGTGCTGGAGTGTGTGTTCTGTGTTTCACTGTATATCAGGAAATAATAGAAGAGATTTGAACGCTTTTATTCGCTCTTATGAAGCTGGTCATGCGAGACAGACACAGGAAATAAAAAAGAAATAATAATAATAATAATAATAACAATCCTCATGTATCTGTCTGTGTTTTCAGCATGTTGGATCAGAGTTACAGTGAGTTGTAATTGTGTAATGCTGAGATGGGAATGGCTTTCAGTATCAGAGTTACACAGAATTAATTCCTGCTCCGCCATTTTGAGCTTTTTTTGCTTTATAAATAAAGAATATATAAATATATCTTTAAAATTAACACTGGAAGTGGATTTACATTGAAAGAAAAGTGCGCCCTGGTGTCAAGAGACAGGCTGTATTTCTAAAATCTGAACGCATTCAGGGAAAGTGTTTTATTATAATGACCTAGAATTAATAGGTCATACACCCAGACGCATCATTTCACACTTCAGCTCAAGACTTTGTTTATTTTTTTTCATCTGATTTCCCTGCAATCACCAAATATCTGGGGAAATCGGTTATAATAATACACCTTATCCATTATTAAACACATTACAGCTGCACTCAGGTGCTACTATTCCCAAATGTGTTTCTGATCAAACACTAGGGATACATTTAACCTGCATTAGTTATATATAAACCTCACAATATTGCATTACCTCAAAAATAAATACATCTGAGATTTTTTCTTCAGGGTTTTGTTTTCAGTGGGGCTGATTTCATTGTTTAAACGAGGGGTAAAAGTTTCACATTCGGGAGTGTGAGAAACAGCGCCCCCTATAGGAATAATAATAATAATAATAATAGTAATAATGATAATAATGATAATAATAAAAATAATAGTAATAATAATAGTAATAATAATAATAGTAATAATAATAATGATGATAATAATAAAAATAATAGTAATAATAATAGTAATAATAATAATAGTAATAATAATGATGATAATAATAAAAATAATAATAGTAATAATAATAATGATGATAATAATAAAAATAATAGTAATAATAATAGTAATAATAATGATGATAATAATAAAAAATAGTAATAATAATAATAGTAATAATAATGATGATAATAATAAAAATAGTAATAGTAATAATAATAATAGTAATAATAATGATGATAATAAAAATAATAGTAATAATAATAATAATAGTAATAATAATAATAATAATAATAATGATAATAATAATAATGATGATAATAATAAAAATAATAGTAATAATAATGATG
>JBCNYH010000022.1:15072906-15100770 GCA_039654325.1 Tandanus tandanus | reverse complement strand
ATAATAATAAAAATAATAATAGTAATAATAATAATAGTAATAATAATGATGATAATAAAAATAATAGTAATAATAATGATGATAATAAAAATAATAGTAATAATAATAATAATAGTAATAATAATGATGATAATAATAAAAATAATAATAGTAATAATAATAATAGTAATAATAATGATGATAATAAAAATAATAGTAATAATAATAATAATAGTAATAATGATAATAATAATAATAGTAATAATAATAATGATGATAATAATAGTAATAATAATAATAGTAATAATAATGATAATAATAAAAATAATAGTAATAATAATAATAATAGTAATAATAATGATGATAATAATAAAAATAATAGTAATAATAATAATAATAGTAATAATAATGATGATAATAATAATAATAGGAATAATAATAATAATAGTAATAATAATAATAGTAATAATGATAATAATAATAATAGTAATAATAATAATGATGATAATAATAATAGTAATAATAATAATAGTAATAATAATGATAATAATAAAAATAATAGTAATAATAATAATAATAATAGTAATAATAATGATGATAATAATAAAAATAATAGTAATAATAATAATAGTAATAATAATGATGATAATAATAAAAATAATAGTAATAATAATAATAATAATGATAATAATAATAATAATTATTATAATACTACTACTAATAATAATGATGATGATAATGATAATGACAACGATAATAATAATAATGATAATAATAATGTTGACAATGATATTGAAAACGATGACAATAATAATAAAAAAATCGTTTTTATAAAATAATAATATAATATGTAATCATTTTTAGATCTCAATAACATTATATTTGACTGCAAATATGTATTTATTTATACTTATCTTCACCAAAATGTATTTTTAAGGAAAATAATTCATATCTTTGAGTGCAATTTGGAACAGCCAATTAGCTTAATATGCATGTCATTGGACTGTGGGAGGAAATCAGAGTAACCCACAAAAACACAGGGAGGACATGCAAACGTGTGAGGCAAACATGCTAACCATTACGCCAACATGCTGCCTTTATTCTTATACTGTACATTTTATGTACATATTAATTTATAATATTACCCTGCCCTAATTCAGAACTCATAGGATTCCAACTGGGTGATTGTCCAAATTAAATCAGTTTATTTTACCATCAACTTTCATCTTACTATTTAAAAAGAGCTTGCTATGTGTTGCCGCGTCATAAGATGGAGGAGTTAGAAACACTGCATCAAAGTGTAATGCACTCAAGTCTCTTGTGACAATTCCTTTAAAAAAAAACAACCAAACAAAACCCAAAACCCAATAAGGTTTGTAGATTTGACATCCCGATGCATTGACTGTAGCTTTAAATGGGAGGTAGTTTATATTTGCAGTTTATAGTTTGTGTTTTTATTTACAAGATATGTATACAGTTTATGTTTAGAGTTTATGTTTACAGATGATGTTTTCAGTTAGTATTTTGTTTACAGTTTAGGTTTAAAGTTAAAATTCATGGTATCTTTCTTAATATTATGCCTTTTTTTACATTTGTGTCTGTTTCAGATCTCAGTGTGTTTCTCAGTCATGGCCGGCTCGACTCCTGAGTCTGACATGTATGGAGCGATGGAATGGAACGATGGTGTGGGAACCCTCCCCGGCAGCCAGCTTAAGGTCTGTGTTCAGCACCCATGATGCACTGCTTCTCCTGTTTGTAAATGTTTGTAAACCGTTAGGGAGAGTTTGGGGGCAGGATGTGTGGTTCTGAGATAAAGTGTTATACACAGGACAGGCTTCGGTCTTTTAGGAATTATTATTTTCGATGGATTTGAAGAACTAATCTTTGTTTCTTTCTTTTTTTCTTCAGTTTTGTATAAATGAATTTGGGGTGCTGGAGGTCATAACAGATGCGGGGGATGAGGAAGGGGTCAAGAAGGCTCATGCTACTACCACATGGAGTGTCCCTACAGCACAAGAGGGCAAGTACACACACACACACACACACACACACACACACACACACAACATGCGAAAAAATATTAACACACCACCACACAAATAAATAAATAAATATATATATGTATATTACAGTGTCATATATACAACTAGTAGACAGACACATTCAGACATGCAAATTTCCTTTTTTTCTTTTATCTACAGCTGTGTCAGGTGAGGTACGCTGTAACCATGGCAGTGCCTGCAGTAACAAGAAGGACTCTCCTCCAAACCTCATGCCTGAGAGACATCACTGCACCAATGGATGCCTCCACGTACAGCAGCAGGGGTGAGTTGCTAGTAGCGACGTCCCCATGAGACACATGAAATATTATTCACTTTTCACTAAACCTCCACCAAACTCTCCCTGTATATTTTCACAGCTCCAAACAAACCATTAATGAATGTTTTCAGGAACCAACCAAGCCTTCACTAAACATTTTCAGAACCTTCATCATCCTTCTCCTCAGATCCCATAAACCTAAACAATAATACGAATGTAGGTCAGATATTCTCCAGCTGCTTCATGCCTTTTCCAAGATCGCCATTCATCAGATCTCTACATACATTTGACCATCCACTAAAGCTTCTCTTATCAATATCTCCACTCGCTCAGTGTCATCTAAACGTTTACCAAAAATTTGCCTCTTAAAAAAATCATGGAAGCATTTTAGTGTTCCAACCAAACTCCACCAGACCCTCCACCAATCCTCCTCAAAGTATTTTCAGACCTTCGCCAAACCTTATATCCATATATTTCCTCCAGAAAATTGCCAAACTTTAAAGAATCAAACCTCCAGCCACTATTCTCTGGGGTTCCATCAAATGAAAACATTTTCCAGGAATTGACCAACATGACGCAATACCCAACCCGGTATTGAGCAAACACTCTCTAACTGCCGTCCAAAAAAACAATCCTCGAAACATTACCAAATATTCATCAGAGGTTCTTCCTTCCTCAAACATTTGCTAACATCCCCTAAACTAGCAAGAACAGCATGTTATGTATGTCCAAAAAAAAAACAAAAAGAGGCATCACCCCTTTCTCTCCCTCTCCCTGCAGAAAGAGTACATCTGTGAAAGAAGATTCCAGAGTGAACATTGAGGTCCCTCGGGTCAGCCGGAAGCGACCACACCCAGCAAAGAGAGCAGAGGAAGAGGTGCAGGAGGTGACGGAGGTGGTGGTGGAGGAGGAGGATGAAGACTATGTCAGTTTCTTTAATTTTCCTGTTCCTTCTTGCTTTTTTCCCCATTTTTTAAAATGACAAATAAATGAATCTTGAGCCCTGCGACGGCCTGGCGAGCTGTCCAGGGTGTACTCTGCCCTCGCCCAGAGCCGACAGAGATGGGCGCCAGCCTCCCCGTGACCCGTAATCAGGATTAAGCAGCTTGGAAAATAAATGAAAGAATGCATGAATGAATCTTGAGCTAGCCCAGGAGGCCACACCTCCTTTGCTGAGATTGACAGGTGCATGCTTTACAAAGAGGAAAGTGAATGAGTGTGGTTTGAAGATCATAGATGGGATTGTAGAGGGTACCTAAAGTTTATATATATTTTTTCAATTAGTAAGGAGGACATTAAAGTTTATCCATGCTAATGTTTTTTCTTTTTAAGAATAGTTTTGGCTCCAGCCTCTCTGTGACCATAGTAGGATTAGGCGGTTTGGCAAACGGATGGATGGATGAATAGTTTTGTGTATGTGTATGTAAAATAGGAAGAGAAAGAGGGTCGGCGGCCAGCTCGAGGAGGTCCACGGGGTCGCAGGAAGCTCAGGGGAGACGCAGCTCTTCTCAGACAGCGTAAGTCCTCACATACTAAACTGAATGTCACCAAAAGAGATTTAAAACATGTGTTGTGATTGTGGATTCATTTTAATGTTCAGTCTGATCAGCTTCTAAGAACCTTGCTTTATATCTTTTATAAGTGTTAAAATATAATTTTATTGTATAATATATCGGGATTTGATATGCAAATTTCAATAGAGTTTATGAAACTGTGCCGTTACACTGATTTACCAGTAGAGGGCATGTTGATTTCTCTATAGGGGAACAGGATGTTTATCTTTTCTTATCCTTTGTTCATTTTCTAAGCCGACTAATCCTAATTAGGGTTGCGGGGAGGCGGGTGCCCATCTCAGCCAACTCTGGGCGAGGGCAGGGTACACCCTGGACAGCTCGCCAGGCCATCGCAGGGCCAACACTCACACAACCATTCACACTCACACCCAGGGGCGATTTGGAACAGCCAATTAGCCATGTTTTTGGACTGTGGGAGGAAACTGGAGTACCCGGAGGAAACCCACGAAAGCACAGGGAAAACATGCAAACTCCACACAGAAGCGCCTGAGCTCGGGAATCGAACCCGCAACCTTCTTGCTGTGAGGCGGACGTGCTAACCACTGCGCCACCGTGCTGGATATTTATCTGCTGTGTAATTATTTTAATTACAGTGTCAAACAAATTATTATGAAACACTACAAAACACAGTGTTCTAAACAACAGAACATAATCATCCTGCCTTTCACTCGTCCCAGCACAGCTGAGAGATGTTATAAACTAGGCATGAATTAATAATAGGGTTTCATCCAAGAGTCGTGCTGTTTGTTTCTTAGTGGTTTCATGCAGAGGGAGGAAGAAATCCTGGTGCTGGGCTTCATATCTGGAGCAGGAGAAAGCCGTCGCTGCTCCCAGTAAGCTGTTTAAAGAGGTGAGAGAGTGAAATCCAGTGCAGGATCAAACTGTCATTCAAAGACATTTCATCAACCTTCTTTCTCCTATCCCTAGGGTGCCATTAATTCTGAATCTGACTGTATATATGAGTATATGTGTATATTTATATGCTGTATGTGTTGCAGCACCAGTCCTTCCCTCAGAGTAAGAACGGCTTCAGGGTGGGTATGAGGCTGGAGGGCGTTGACCCCATACACCCCTCCATGTACTGTGTCCTCTCCGTCGCCGAGGTAACTACCTGATTTTATTAACATGTGTCTAACTGCAGATATCTAAATACACTACAGTTTGAGAGTATCATTATAATTTCAGGATTAAATATTAGTTGTACTCAGGACTCCTAAGTGGCACATCGATAAGGTGGGCGACTATCAATGTGGAGATCGCAGGTTTGAATCCATGTTGATGCCACAGCCATCCGTGACCAAGAGTCCATGGAAGCGAATTGGCTGAGCTCTAATGGGTGGGAGGCATATGCTCGCCTCCCTGTCACTTACAGCGATCACCAGCCAATCAATGTTTTTGTAGCTGATTTTCACCGCCATGTCTTATGTGTTCTATATGGAAGGAGTCTCCAGTGTCAGTGCTTTGAAGTAGTCAGAGGTAACGCCGTGCGTTCTCCAGGACAGAAGAGTTTATGCTTCCTTGTAGTTTTCTTGTAAAAGAGGGAGAGTAAAGAGAGGCTGGTGGGGGAAAGACCGTTTATAGCTGCTATAACATATATCTATTTACAGTTACATTTAAACAGTTCCGCTATTTAATAACTGTAGTGTAAGAGGAATTAAAGTATGTATGAACATGTTTTTATAGTAAAATAATCATAGCTGAACAGTACGACATACAAGGGTTTATTTATTTATTCATTTTCTAAGTTGCTTAATTCTAATTAGGGTCGTGGGGAGGCTGGCGCCTATCTCAGCCGACTCTGGGCGAGGGCGGGGTACACCCTGAACAGCTTGCCAGGCCATCGCAGGGCCAACACACACACAATCATTCACACTCACACTCAACCCTAGGGGAGATTTGGAACAGCCAGTTAGCCTACTGTGCATGTTTTTGGACTGTGGGAGGAAACCGGAGTACTTGGAGGAAACACACGAAAGCACAAGGAGAACATGCAAACTCCACACAAAAACGCCCGAGCCCGGGAATTGAACCCTGGCCTTCTTGCTGTGAGGCGGACGTGCTAACCACTGCGCCACTGTGCCGCCCACATAGCGTTGTGTTATTTATTAATTTATTTATTTATTTGTGTGTTTATGCAGGTATCCGGATACCGAATGCGGCTGCATTTTGATAATTACTCCGACTGCTATGATTTCTGGGTAAACTGCAACTCACCTGATATTCACCCTGTGGGCTGGTGTGAGAAAACAGGACACAAGCTGCATCCGCCTAAAGGTGCGATACAAAACGCCAAGTTACATCATTACAACAAGTGTACAGGACAGTATCCGTGAACACACCACTACTGAAAAAGTCGAACTCACACTGTAATAAAAATCGTTATGAAGCACATTGAGAAGCTTAATCAGTACAAAAAATTATAGCAGCTGAAAATCTACAGCGGCACTCACAGAGGTACCTCCACCATGCAGTGTGGTTAATGTAGCACATAGGCCCTATATGGGTACTGGTTGTAATTACCAATGTGGTCAGCTTACGATTTGTGCTATAGGACATGGATGCGACCGCACATCACCTACTCACTCGTTTGCTGAACCGCTTACACCCCGAACACCCCACCACACCGACGCAGGACCAACATACACACACACAACCATTCATACTTACACCTAGGGGCAATTTGAAACAGCCAATTTGCCTAATGCATGTCTTTGGACTGTGTGGAGGAAACCGGAGTACCTGGAGGAAACCCACACAAGCCACCCTGTCCCCCTGAATGTGACCAAATAAGTGAAAAAACTGTCTCGTTTGAAGGATTTGCAGGATGGCCGGAGTTTGACCTTTTAAGGTCACTCAAGGTCAAAGGGGATTGTCTTCTTTGAACGTCCATATATCGTGTCCTATATGATAAACAGAGTCTGTGTACTGAGAGCCTGTTTGCTGTTGTACCTAGAGTTCACCTAGAGGGCGGGTTCTTCACACCTGTTTGCAGACGCACAAGCGCGAATTTAATATTCATTTTCATTTCATTTTCCAAATATTTTCCTTTATCAGCCTTTATGAGGCCCATCCCAACTGACTTCAGAACAGCCCGCCAGATTCACGTAGGGCCACCACAGACCCACCACAGTTCATACTTAGGGGCATTTGAGAATGTTTAATCAGCCTAATGTGCATGTCTTTGGACTGTGGAAGAAAACTGGCACACCCAAAGGAAACCCATGCAAGCATGAGTAGAACATGCAAACTCCAAAAAGAAACACCCTCACGGGGTATGGGGCTCGAACCCAGGACCTTCTTGCTGTGAGGTGGACGTGTTAAGCACTGCGCCACTGTGCCACACTAAATGTATTATATTTCTGTAAAATATTGTATTGATTATATTGTGTATCAGAACACTAATGTCTTTTAGCTTTTATTACAGGAAAGACGATTTTGCTCATGAGCCGTTTTTGTCGAGATGTAGGTGTAAATAATTATTTTAGACGTTCAGCCCCATTTGGTAAGAACTGGTCCACGAGCACCTCTGACATAACTATTAGTTCTGAAATTGGAAGTTCTTTCCTATTAGACGTTATCTGATAGAAATGACCTATTTAGGAACAGTGAACAGTTTTAAGAGGAGCTCCCCCTTCAGGACTGGAGGGTAATGCCGGCTCTGATCCCTGACCTGTGTTCAGTGTACTGATAAATATACCAGACTGTGTTTTCAGGGATGAAGAGTGAGGGGTTCAGCTGGTGTTCATATCTAAAGACGAGTAAACTCCAGGCCACACCCAAATCTCTCTTCCACAACCACAACACTGTAAGTGGCTTCATTTTATCAAACCAACCTAATTCCAGATTCATTTAGAATTCTTTACCTCTCAAGAGTGAGTGGTTGAGTGTTTATAGGATTTATCTGGAGTTTTGACTGTAACCAGCAATAAACTGCTCAGATGTTGGAATTGGTGTGAACAGGGTTAAGGTCAAATGTCTGAGTGTGTGTGTTTTTTTAGTAGACTTCTATTTAAAGAGCATAAGTTGCTCAGTGTATGTGTGAATGTGTGTGTTTTTGCTCTTTAGACAGTCACGCCTTTAGGCTTCAGGGTGGGTATGAAGCTGGAGACGGTGGATAAGAAGAACCCTTCTCTCGTGTGCGTCTCCACTGTAAGGGACATGGTAGACAGCCGCCTGCTTGTGCACTTCGACGGTTGGGATGAGAGCTACGACTACTGGTAATGGTTTCACACTCATGTTTATTTTAAACTTTAGCTATCAACTGAAGTTTAGTGTTATGGTCAGACAGTGAAGGTAATGACCACAGTGTAGTTCTGTGGTACTTCCACACTCTGTAGTATTTCATATAGGAATCGTCATTTAAGTAGACTGCCACTAGAGGGCAGTGTTTCACTGACATTTATCATTTCTGTGTGTGTGTGTGTGTGTGTGTGTGTGTGTGTGTGTGTGTGTGTGTGTGTGTTTGTGTGTGTTTGTGTGTGTGTGTGGAGGGGGGTGTTGGCATTATTTGGACTTTAGATGGTGCTAGAGAATCTAAAACACACACACACACACACACACACACACACACACACACACACAATATATATATGTGTAGGTAATATATGTCTTTCTGGTTCTTCTCTACATTGTGTTTCTCTCTCTCTCTCTCTCTCTCTCTCTCTGTCATTTATTCATTTAATACAATTTCTGGTGCTTTATTGAAATCACTGTCATTATTCAGACTTAAAAAACACAGCAGAGCTAAGAATAATAAAAACTCAATAGATGGACACTTTCATTCACTCAAATTGCCGAATCGCTTAATCCTACTTTTAGTGTAGCGGGGAGGCTGGAGCCTATCTCAGCCGACACTGGGCGAAGATGGGGTACACTGTGAACAGCTCCCAGACCATCACAAGGCAACACACTTACAACCATTCACACTCACACCTAGGGGCGATTTGGAGCAGCCAGTTAACCTATTACAGGAGGAAACTGGAGTACCCAGAGGGAACCCACACAAGCAATGCGAGAACATGCAAACTCCACACAAAAAATTCCGTGCCTGGGAATCAAACCCAGGACCTTCTTGATGTGAGACGTGCTAACCATTACATCACCGTGCCACCCGATAGATGGACAGATTCTGTCTATTCTTCTTTGGTTGATTTAAACATGTGTCTCTCTTTTTCTCTCTCTCTTCCTTTTACCTCTACATCTATCTATCTATCTTTTGGTACTGTGTTTCCCTCTTTGTGTATTGTGCTCTCTCTCTCTCTCTCTCTCTCTCTCTCTCTCTATCTCTCTCTCTCTCTCCCTCTCTGTGCATTCATTTGTATATTGTAATGTAAACATTTCTCCGTGTGTGATATTTATATTTGTAGGTGTGATGTGATGAGTCCATACATCCATCCCGTTGGTTGGTGTCAGGAGAACGGCAAGACCCTTACCATGCCCCCAGGTATAAAAAAAAAAAAATGAGGAAGGATTAAGAAAAACAGAAGAAGGAAAGAAGCATGGGCTGTATTAAGAACAAAGCTAATAAAGAACAAGACAAATAAAGGATGCAGAAAATAGTTCAGATCTTTATGAAGCTTGTTTATTGGTTTGTTTGATCTTCTGGTTCTGATGATGTTCTGATGTTCAGCAGAAGCCTGGAGGAGTCTAAGCTTTCTCACCAACGTGATGATCAATCTATAAACAACTTTTCCATAACACTGTTCTCCAAATTCCCTAAAAAGAGTTAGTTTGATCCATTTCGTGTTTGATCGTGTGCTCCGCAGATTACTGTGATGCTGAGAACTTCTCCTGGGAGAGGTACCTGGAGGAGACGAGCTCATTACCCGCGCCTGCCAGGTCTTTCAAAACGGTGAGGGAACATGTTTGTGTGTGTGTGTAAACTTCTGCATAAATTCAGGCTTTTTGATATTTCCTCACACACACACACACACACACACACCTCTGTGTGTCTGTTGGCAGTGTTTTATTTCTGCGTCTCTGCAGAAACCTCAACACAGTTTCCAGGTGAACATGAAGCTTGAAGCGGTGGATGTGAGGAACCCTGTGATGGTGAGAGTGGCGACAGTGGCTGATCGAGATGAGCACAGGGTGAAGGTACACACTTACCCCTTCACTCATTTGCCAAACCGATTAGTTTTATTTGGGTTACGGGGAAGCTGGAGCCCATCTCAACTGACTCTGGAGAAGGCGGGGTACACCCTGAATAACTCACCAGACCATCACAGGACAACATACATGCAACGACTCACACACACACACACACACACACACACACACACACACACACACACACACACACACACACACCTAAGGGATATTTAGAACAGCCAGTTAGCCTAATGTGCATGTCTTTGGACTCTGGGTGGAGGAAACCCAGACAAGCACAGGGAGAACATGTAAACTCCACACAGAAACGCCCTCACTAAGCCCAGGACTTGAACTCAGAACCTTCTTGCTGTGGGGCAGATGTGCTAACCACTATGCCATCATGCCACCTGAAGGAACCCAGCCATAATATAACCCCACTCACTCCAGTTAAGATCTGCCCCTAATTTATTAGAAAGTGGTATTGTAGCCTAAATCTCTCTCTACAGTAAATAAGTAGTACCTCACGATCTTGTGATTGGTAAAGGGAAAGTTGTGGTGGATATTTTCCCCACCCACTTTACTTTACATACGTTCTACCAAGGTTTTACAGGACAGCTAGCATGAAAATCTGAATTCCTCTCATTTGAATCCCAAGCGTCTCAGTAACACAAAGCTGGAAACATTATGTGTCATAACAGTCTGACCTCTGACCTCTAAATCACCTTTTACATGTCCCTTAGATCCATTTCGATGGCTGGACAGAGGAGTACAGTTACTGGCTGGATGCAGACAGCCCAGACATCCATCCTGCAGGGTGGTGCGCCAAAACAGGACACGCCCTCCAGCCACCAATCAGTGAGTGAGACAGTTTTTGGACGTGAGAATGGAACTGTAGAGCCCAGAGGAAACACGGACAGACATGAACTTTCACTTCCTATTACGGCGAAAGATGCATTGGGGTCAGAGAAAGTGAAAAAAAGAATGCCGTGTGAAAAATAAAGTGGGTGTGTGAGTGAGAGAGAGGGGGAGAGAGAGAGAGAGAGAGAGAGAGAGAGAGAGAGAGAGAGAGAGGAGGGAGAGAGTGTGTGTCATAGACGTGTTGTGTCATGTTTTCTCCTTGTTGCCTCCTGTAGGTGGGGAGGACACGAGTGAGTCAGAGCAAGGTGGATGTCCTACACCCGGCTGCAGAGGAGTTGGACACATCAAAGGAGCTCTTTACTCTGGACACCACAGGTGTGTGTGTGTGTGTGTGTGTGTGTGTGTGATGGTGTGTGTCTATGTCAGTACATACATCACAAATACATTAACTCCTTACATAACCCAGTAGCTCAGGATAAGGTCCATCCATCCATCCATTTAATAACGACCCATCTAATTATCCATTAACCAATCAACCATCTATCCATTCTTCTATCTGTCTATTTAACCAATGATCCATCTATTGTACCAACTATCCCGCCATCCAACATCCATCCATCCAAGTATCCATCCATTTATTCATATAGCCATCTATCCAACAATCTATATAGCATCAACCAACCTATCCATTTAATTATCCATCCATTTATTCACTGCCCAATATACAGACATTGCCATTTATCTTTCTCCATTAGTTTATCCTGCATTCATGTATTCATTCATTTTCTAAGGAGCTTGATCCTAATTAGGGTCACAGGGAGGCTGGCGCCCATCTCAGCCGACTCTGGGCGAACACCCTGAACAGCTCGCCAGGCCATTACAGGGCCAACACACACACTGAACCATTTACACTTACACTTTAAACCTCGGGGCAATTTGGAACCACCAATCAGCCCACTGTGCATGTTTTTTGGACTGTGGGAGGAAACCAGAGTACTCGAAGGAAACCCACGCAAGCACCGGGAGAACATGCAAACTCCACACAGGAACGCCCTGAGGCCAGGAATCGAACCCAGGTCCTT
This sequence comes from Tandanus tandanus, assembly GCA_039654325.1. NCBI lineage: Eukaryota > Metazoa > Chordata > Actinopteri > Siluriformes > Plotosidae > Tandanus > Tandanus tandanus. Next base: position 15,088,868 of record JBCNYH010000022.1, on the reverse strand, counting down.
CTTTCTGTGAGACAGACGGGCTAACCACTGCACCACCTTGCTGCTAGTTTATCCTACATATATCCAGCCCTTCCATTCTTTTTTCTTTCCATCCACACATCAAATTTTTTTCTGTCCATTCAGTGGTTTTTCCTTCCCCACACCCATCCATTTCTCCATTTAGTCATCAAGCCGCCTGTCTCTCTGTTCATTCAGAGGAAATCTGAAAAATACACCAGTCCATCCACATCTATCATTTCCTTCCATACCCTCAGCCTTTTCTCCATCCATTAATCTGTCTAGCCATCTATTCCTTAGTTTGTCCTCCAATTCAAACATACATAAATCTATCTCTCCATCTATCTCTCCAGCCACCTGTTATCCATCCGGCCACCTATTCGTCCATTCTTCTGAGAGTCAATCTGCAGGAAAAGTGTCTGTAATGAGCAGGAAGGCCAGAGAGAGAGAGAGAGAGAGAGAGAGAGACACTTAAACAAGAAAAATAGATAGACAGAGAAAGAGACTAAAAAAGTATAGAACTCATCCCTCGCTCTATCTTTGTCTTTTTCTGTCTGTTTTTCTGTCAGTCATCTTCACTGTTTTCAGACACTTTATCAGAAATTGGCGTTGTGTGGATGGAAACATGAGAACGACTGCAGCAAACTGAGAAGATAATATATTTTTTGAAATATATGAAATAAACAGTCTGTGTTATAATATATGCGTTCTATTTGTCTGTTCTGCTATCCCTCCTTCATCTCCAGTGATGGTTCTGAATCCCCACTGAACCCTATTTATATGTTAATACGTTCGACTGAGGAGATACCCTTCCTTCCTGTAAATAATAAGGAAAACAGACCTGTCTTTCAATTCAATTACACGCAGATCCTCAAACACAGTCCTCTCCTCTGCTGCTGATCCCAGCCCTGGTTTGTAAACTCATAATCCCAACTTGAGTTCTGATCACAGTGGGAGGATTTGGGACTGAAATGAGAAAGATATCAGAAAGAGTTTAATGTTAGGTTGTCTCTGGGTTTTGTATGAAGATAATGTTGTTTTTTCACATCTGAGAACCATACCCGTATGGAATTTACAGAATCGTTAGGGATGACAAGTACACTTTATTTATTCGGTGTTATCCAGAAAATGTTTATTTCTGAGTTCAGTTTCAGTAGGCTCTTTATCCCGGTCAGGGTTGAGATGGATTTTGGAGTCTATCCTGGGAACACTGGGTGCAGGATGGAAACACACCCTGAATGAATGTCCTGCCACTTACTTCCGTTGACACCAAGGGACAGTTTAGGGTCATCAGCTTATCTTGCTTTTTTTTTTTTTAGGTGGGAGAACCCAGAAAAAACCCACAGAGATATAGGAAGAGCATATAAACATAGATAGATACCTTATTGATCCTCGGAAATATTATAAAACACAATCACCCAAGAACCAGGGACCCTGGTGCCATGAAACCATAGCCACATTCCTGCCATAGCCCAGAGCTGAGCAAGTTAGCATAAGCCAATGCCATTACCTTTTCTATTGGGACTTCCTGGGTTTGATTATGCCTACTTGGGGTTAATTTATGACTACCAGCCTGACCATACTTCTTGGGCCAGACGAGGCCAAGTGGCACATAAGGCAGTGTCAAGGTGGAAGACAGGGTTTATCTCTATTAGTCCATTAGACACAAATATAAACATTTAGCTTCGTGATATTTTTGTCATTCGTGCTCAAATATGTATTTATAAGAAAGCTAGTGCAGAAACTATGCTAAGCGCCAGCTAGTTACCAACGGCCAACTGATCCAAACTAGCCGATAAACTAATCGTGATCCATTATTGTTGTAAATAAAGTAGACACACGTAGTGTTATTTTGTATTGAATTTTTTCTAGTGAGCACGTCCGCCTAACGATTTCCTGGGTGTTTCTGTGTGGAGTTTGCATGTTCTCCTTGTGTTTGCATGGGTTTCCTCCGGGTACTCATAATCATATGTGGGGGATAATCATCATAGCAGAGATACTCAACTTAAGATTCTGAGGGTCCAACTTGTACATAAAGATAATAATAATAAGTAACATGACATCTTTTAATGATTAAGTATTAACAATTAATTGTCATGATCATGGTTTGTAGGTTTTTGATGGTTTTTCTGGATGTAGGCGTACCTCAAGGGTGAATTATGGGCCCTCTGAGAAAAGGTTAAACCTGCACTACTCTAATAGCACAGTGCTGTTTTAAGTGCTGGAACCTCTATCCAGCTCTAGAATCACTCAACACTGAGGCTGCATTTGTTGTTCAGTGTCCCTGTACAGGGTTTCAGATTTAACAGGGTTAAATCTGAAGTGACAAGTGGGTGGACTGAAGTGAAGAGGATTTCAGTGCATTAAAAGACAGACACAGTGGCAGGCCAGCCATTAGGAAGGGGATGAAAATTGTCTAAATTGCGCCTCTCATCCATTCCCACTCCATACATGATCCCATTTAAAGGTCAACCATAGAACTTTGCAACCCCCACCACTTTGCAACCCGGGCCTTGGGTTAAAGTCATTTGTAACCTTTGACCCCTTGTGATGGCAGACCTTCACAGTGGCATGGTTTGGATCATCAGTTGGATGAGTTCGTCATGCTAACAAGGGACTGTAATTGTCTAGCAATGAGATGACAAATAGCTCTGATCCCTGGTGTACTTAAAAGTAATTCCTCATCCTGTATATACTCCATGGGCATATATACACCCAGGACAGACTTGTTGGCTGATGTTTACTTTTCTAACTATCCACTGAAGCAACAAGGACATCTAATGTAGATAACAAGTAACAGCAATCTGATGCAATCTGTAGAAACTGATGTATTTTAAATAACTTCCAGAACTTTCTTACTTCTAAACTGAAAACTGACAATTACCGTGATTATTATTACTGAAAAAAACCCCACAATGTTTCCAGTGCCATGGGCTGTCCCTACTCCGAGATCAACATGAAGAAGGACTCGGTGTTGCCGGACCGCCTGACTGGGGAGATGCTGGGTTCAGAAGTGAGCCGATCACGCCGGGTGGAGCTGAACACTGATGCGCCAGCACACAGTAATGAGTGAGTGTTTAACCTTCTTAAGGCTTGCAAGTAAATAATGAATGATGTAGAGTACTCTGATGCTTTTGTAATGATACAGTCTGATTGGCTGTGCTTCTTGGTACCTTTCTTTCTTTTGCATTACCATATCTGCACCAAGGGTTCTCACTCATTTGCCAAGCCACTTAATCCTACAAGGGTCACGGGGAGGCCGGCATATCTCAGCTGACACTGGGCAAAGGAGGGGTACACCCTAAACAGCTCGCCAGACCATTGCAGGGCCAACACACAAACCATTCACACTCACATCTAGACCTTGGGGCAATTTGGAATAGCCAGTCAGCCTAATGTGCATGTCTTTGGACTGTGGGAGGGAACCGGAGTATCTGGAGGAAACCCATGCAAACACGGGGAGAACATGCAAACTCCACACAAAAACGCCCGAGCTCGGAACCCGAACCCAGGACCTTTTTGCTGTGAGGTGGACGTGCTAACCACTGCAGCACCGTGCCGTTTCACCAAGGAGTCTTTGCATGTTTAAAGGTATTGGCTTATTCTGTAGGTATTTTGTTATTAGAAAAAGAGTCATTCGTTTAGAACTCGTGAGAAAATTATTTGATTTGTGTTTGGATGTAAACTCCTTCAACAGGGGATCTCTTTCGGAAAGAGATCCATTTAACAGTCCCCTAACAGTCCAAAGAACCACAGAGGAACTTTTTTCAAAGAATTGAGAAGAAACCATCTAATGCAACTAATCATGGGTTTCCATAACTCTTTACTGTGTCTCTTTATTTGTGCAGTTTAAGTCTTTAAAGGCATAACGGGTAGATGAAAACTACACGTCGTCACACTTAGACATCCGGTTTATCTACTGCAGCTGAGTGAAAAAGCTTTTGATGAAATCTCGATCCGTGAAATGAACGAGTTAGTGGAACACACTGATTCTTGGATCCCTGCCAAAGACATTTTTATATCAAGCAAACAATTCCGAGTGTATTAGCATTTGCTTTATTAGCACACCATTTCAAAACTGTGTCATTTTCATATTCCCAGTTTACAGACACTCCGAGAGACCAATTTGGTGTTTGTCTGGCAACTCTTCTCATCAGCTTTCAATCTCTGCAGAATTATTTTTACTCGAATGTGTGAGCAGGAGCACCTGCTGTACTGACACAAATAATAACAGCGGGTGAAAGATTCTCTAAATATCTCTGCTTCCGTTATTCGTACTGACAGATACAGATGCCACACCTACTTCACTAAGACTGACTGATACAGATGCCACCCACCTGGCTCATTAAAAAGAGCTAACAGTAAATAGACCACACCTCCTTCTTTGTGACTGACAGACACAGACGCCAAGCTTCCTTTAATGGGATTGACCAATAGAGAGACCAAACGTCCTTTCCAGGGACTGACTGGTATATATGCCATGCTTTGTTCTTTGGGATTAACATGTTCATGGGCCAGGCCTCCTTTAGTAGTCTTGATAGGTACATGGTTTGCTCTGGTAATATATACAACAGATACTTGGACCACACCTATTTTATTGGATTGGACAGGTATACAGGTCACATCTCCATTAACAAAATTTAAAAGATATATGGGTCATCCCTCCTGTAATAATCTTGACAGCTTCCTTTAATAGTCTTGGTAGATAGAGAACACACACCTGATGGTCCAGCTGTATATTAGTGACAGATGTGTCTAGCTTCATGTGTGCATGTGTGTGTGGTGAGTGTGTGTGTGTGGGTGGGTGGGTGTGTGAGTGTGTGTGTGTGTGTGTGTGTGTGTGTGTGTGTGTGTGTGTACGTGCGTATGCGTGCGTGTGTCTGTTTGTCCTTCTGCTTCTTTCTTATGATGGATGAACAGACAGAGTCAGGAGTCACACATTGATCTGTCACTTTCTTCCCTCATCTTCTCAGTAAACCTGTCTCTTACCCGGACAAGGCCAACACGGCAACCGTCGCCATGGAAACGCCGCATCAGAAGCCGGTCGGTACAGAGACCAAGCGAAGGTAAAGGACAGCTTTAAGCTGTTTAATTAACATTCACACGTTTTGACATTCAGCCGTCTGTTGCATAATAATTCCTTTCAGGAGTATTTTAATCTGTGATTAACAATCATTAATAACGCCTGATTCAGGAACGGCCTTCTTCATTTAATTATCTTCACCTCTTAATATACTATGTATTTTATGTCTAACATAGTTGTTAGTACTGTTCAGTTTCTTTTCCTGTCTTTGTCTTTTTTTTTACTTCAAATCCATTTTTTCCTTTTTTTTTTCTAGAAAAATCCAAACCAGTTTCTCTGTAATAAAAAAACAACACTGAGTGTTAAACACTGAAAACTTCATCATAGAACAATTACAACACAGTTTAATCAGTTACACATGAATCAGCTGTTACTATGGTAAAGATAACATATTAGAATGAGTGCGTTAATGTAAACATGCTGCTGTTCTAGAAAACTAATCACCACCTTCTTCCAGACTGTCGTAAACAACACAGCGTGTTAGTCGATCATATCAGATACTGGAAAAAAAACAGAGATTGGTTTATAATTATGACGCCTCAGGCATCTCCAGAGCTCTTTATCACAGATTGGTTTGTAATTCCAGCTGGCGTCCAGTAGCTTCATCCTCGCAGAACTTGTGCATCGGTGAATCACAGCTCAGTCCGTAATGCCTGCTGGTGTGTGTGTGACTCACAGCTTTCCTGATAACGCCTCATCGTATCTGGCTGGCACGATGATGGAGAAGATTCGCAGTCTGACAGATTTGTGCAGTTACTCATACTGTGGTTTTTTTTAATACAATAAGAAGCTATTTTTCATTCCATGAAACACTTGAGAAGACCAAGGTTGTTTTCTTTTAACCTTTCGTCCATATGTAATAGCTTCCTTATCAACATTGCATATTTTATACGTGGACCGTATGCTGGCGTAACCCAGAGACATATTCAGTCTTGGGTTTTGAGCTACTACTTTTAAATAACGTGGCTAATTAGTAATAAGTTAGCATGCTAAATTGGTGGTAGTATGCTAAAATGTTATCATACTACCACCAGTTTAGCAAAATATAGCTCGTCTATGTGTGTAAACTTTCACGTCACATGCTCAGTCGGCCTGGTGAACTTGTTTCACGTGTCTCGAACATACCATACCTCCTGATCTGGTTTCTGTCACACTGTTACCTATAAACATGGACAAATGTACAGAACCTTTGAGCTGTGAGGCAGGCGTGCCAACCACTACACCACCATGCTGTCAATATGAGTAACTTTCCCCATATAAACACAGACATGTCTGACTGATCACACTAGAGGTGCAATAGACAAGCGACTGACGCGAATTGACTTGTTAAAAATGTTTTGCGAATTTTGCGATTCCACATGCAAGCGAATATTTTGCGGCTTAATTATGTGTATCGAGCGAAAGTCACGAGAAAGTAGCGCAACGATTTGCGATTGGTTTGCGGCATTTTGTTTGCTTTTTTGTTCTCAAGCCATTCGCTTTTTATTCATGCGTTATTAGCATGAACAAAATGTGAATAAAATACGAATGATGACAAAATACATGGAATATGGCAGAATATGGCAAGTCTCAAACTTTTCTCAAACTTTCCGCATGGAAGTCTCCAACTTGTCGCTTTTTCTTGTGAACGAAAAACGAATAATTTGCAAGCAAAACGATAACCTTGCGACCTTCTTACGACATGTGCGGAGAAGAGTTTGAGATTACTCCGCATCAGAGCCTCGTTTTGCAACAAAACCGTTTGAAATTTTTTGTGGTGAGTTCACGAACCGGGCGAACAACACATTTTGAGAATGAAAAGCGACAGCCGTGAACTGCCATTCACTTCAGTCACTTTTCTATCGCACCTCTAGTGTGATCACCCCCTTAGATTGTATTCAGAAAGAAGGCGTGGCCTAAAAGCTACCATTAATACTGACCAGGATCACTGACTAACAGAAACGATGGACGTATTCCTGTGAAGTTCTGTAAAAACAAAACCTAGTCCACACGTCTCCTCTGAACAGCCGTTTAACCAAAAGCAGGAGCCCTTCTCAGATTCCAATCTCGTTTGGATTTCACATTTAGCACACCATCCCAGATTTTGGTTCGTATTTATTGTACAAGTTTTGGTTTATTCTTCCTTAAACATTTCAAAAATATTTAGTGTCAGATGATGAGTGTCCGTCACGGTGCTGGTGCTTTACTGCATAGCGAAATAATAGAAACGTATAAATCCCACATGGGAATCATTTTACAGAGGAGGAGGAGAGGGTTTAACATTAAACACAGCTGGAAAGAACAGATGTGCAGCATGCGATATGGCTATCAGGGAGTCACGTGTGCAGATCAGGCGATGGGATTTCTTATTTTATTTAATTAATTATTTATAATGAAACACAAAATGAAAGTGTCCTATCATTCATATTATTTGTATTTGTTTTTTGTATTTTATATGAGGGCGGCACAGTGTTGTAGTGGTTAGCACCTCCACCTCACAGCAAGTTGTTCCTGGGTTCAAGTCCCATGTGGAGTTTGCATGTTCTCCCCGTGCTTGCGTGGGTTTCCTCAGGGTAGTCTGGTTTCCTCCCACAGTCCAAAGACATGCACATTAGGCTATTTGTCTGTGGTTGTGTGTGTGTTGGCCCTGCGATTTGCTGGCGAGCTGTTCAGGGTGTACCATTACTTCACCCAGAGTCAGCTGAAATAGGCTCCAGCCTTCCAACGACCCTAATAGGTTTAAGCGGTTTGGTAAATGACTGAGTGTGATGAGCGTTTTACATGAAATAATAAATCAGCAGTGGGTTCCATACGTAATTCAGATGAATTATAAACACAAATCTAAGCAGTTCTTCTACATACACACATTCGCTAAGTCAAGCTTCTGATGTTACTGGTTTCGCACCATCACCGTGCGGTGTGATGTTGTCAGTGATGTCACAGATGAGGTCACTTTGTCCCATCTCAGGGTCGGCCGGCCATGTAAAGTGAAAAAAGTGGAGGAGCCGCCACAGGAAGAAGAAGCAGAGAGCGAGGAGTCGTCTGTCACGGAGTCGAAAGGTAATAAACGAACAGATTCATTCTATTAAATAATTCTAACCATAATGATGATTCTGATGTTTCTGACACTGGAGACTCCTTCCATAAATATTAAGTAAGGACTGTTATAAAGCACTGACAATAAAGACTCCTTCCATAAATGATAAATAATGACTAGTGCAAGATGCAGACACTGGAGACTCTTCTGTTAATGCTAAAGGAGCTGTGTCGTGATTTTTACCCCAATTTAGTTGGCACAGATCATGTAAATATGCAATGAATGTCCAAAATACAAACCTATATTTGTTTAACAGCCTTTCAATTTGCAAATGAAAACGAATTAAATGTTTCCTTTTTCACATACACACAACCATTCTCCCTACCACTCATACCTAGGGGCAATTCGGAACAGCTTATAGTGCATGTCTTTGGACTGAGGGAGGAAACCGGAGTACCCGGAGGAAACCCAGGCAAACACAGGGGGGAGAACATGCAAACTCCACACAGAAATGCTCTCGCCGAGTCCGGGACTCGAATCCAGGACCTTGCTGTGAGGCGGACGTGCTAAACACTACTCCACCATGCCGCCCTTGTTTTGATAACACCATTAATGTTATTTGAGCTACATTTTAAACAACCATGACACACCCCCTTTAATTAATGACTGCCTCCTTCCATAACTGTAACAAAGCACAGACACTGGAGACTCCTCAAGAGTGAAATAAACATCTCCTTACTGAAAGCTTCACCAGATCCGATGTTACACTTGGCCTTATCCAGAGCAAGGTACATTTTTTATCTAATCTATACAACTGAGGGTTAAGGGCCTTTGCTCAAGGGCGCAGCAGTGGCAGATTGGTGGGACTGGGGCTTAAACCCCCGACCTTTGGATCAGTAAACCAGAGCCTTAACTACCTAGCCACCACTGCCCTTTTGCACACTTTTAATTTAGAGATTGCCAAAACACAGTCTACTTTTCTAATTCAGAAGTATGATGCTAACACTTGCCACCTCGCTGCTTTTGTGATGCTGTAATGCCGCTAATTATGCTAGGAATTCTTGTCTTAAATTACTGGAATTCTCTTGGTTTGTATTTGTTTTATCTGTTTTTGCTGCTAGCGAAGCAAAGTGAAGTGAGGTTTTGGAGGTAATTAGAGATTTCCGTATCGGAGAAATCTCATTTCTTTGCTAGAGCTTCTCTGCTTTCAAGTACACACACCCACACGCTCACACATTGCTGACGTGCCGTTCTAACAGGCATACTATCTGAAATGCTTTGTATGATGTGTATCTTTTTATGTTCTGGCCTTTTTGTCTTTGTAGTTATATTTCTCCTCATCCTCTGAGGTTACAACTCCAGCCGTTAATGAGACTGAAGATCATATTCAATCCGTGAGGCCGTAGCTCATTAAAATGCAGTAGCAGTGCACCACTAGTGCTGAATTTAAAATGAAACTTTTCCTGCGTTTCCCTGTACAGCCTGGTAAAAGAGAAGCAGACAGTACAGTGAGTTAAGAGTCAGAAATTCATTCGCTTGGAAAAAGCAAACATTCTTAATGAGACATGAAAACTACAGCGTGTGTAACTGTTGCAGTGTTGTCTTCAGTGCTCGTCTACTCATTTAGTGTCTCTCTATACTCATTTCTAATAAAACACAACATCTGTTTTGGCATGAATATTTCATATTAGAGGAAAAGAGATGCTTCCTATTAAATCTATTGTGGTTTTTTTCGTTAGGGGATGATTTATGAATAAGGAAGGCGTAGATGTCATGTGCAAAGTAGTAAAAGGAAATTACTGTATATTCAAATGAGGTTATTTATGTATGTTGGATATTCTTGTAAGCCATATGTATATGTATAATTATCACTGTAGCTGTGTTCTCACCATAGGGCTTGTATGAGATGTGATCAAAAAGTTCCAGGTCAAATGTTCCACTGAGCAAATGGAGTGTGCACGGTCATGCCTGTGCAGCAGGAGGGAGCAGTAAATGTCATGAATTCATGATCAGTAGAGCATGTAACCTCATGCTGTGAACATAAGGGTCTGTGTTACCATGTTTTTGTGACAGTGTTAATGTGCATATTTAAGATCAGCAGTGGAGACCCTTGAAATGCTTTAGCAACTCTGTGGTAATGAAGCAGTGAGATAAGCAAGATGTTTATGCTTCAAGAGAGGCAGGATATGGGGCAGCCATGGCCTAATGGTTAGAGAAGCTGGTTTGGGACCTAAAGGTTGCTGGTTTGTTTCCCAAACCAGCAGGAAATATGTGTGGGCGGGGGCTGTGGGGGGGCTGCACCTTCCCTTCCCTTCCTCCACCTTCATGGCAGAAGTTCCCTTGAGCAAGGCACCTAACCTCCAACTGCTCTCCAGGCATCCCAATGTGTGGCAGCCCACTGCTTCAAGTGTGTGTGTGCTCACTGTTTACGTGTGTGTGCTCACTTTGGATAGGTCAAATGCAGAGGCAATAATTTCTCTTGCGGAATAAATACAGTATATAAAAAAAGAATTTCATGCTCGTTATAACAAAAACATGTATAACACACGTTCCCATGTTGACAGTGTGACTTCACGTGGCATACTGACTCACAAGTGGTACTGCTCACTCCTGCTTCATGCACATGACTGTGCTGTGCACTGTTTGATCACCACAGAAGCGTTCCCAGAACTCTTTGATCACGCTTTGTACATATGTTTAATGACTTAGGGGTCCAAACATTAAGCAACTAGTTTCCCTAAAGCCCCTCTCACAAACAACCAGTAAATTTATTCATTTATTTATTTATTTTTTTGACGTATGAATTTAGCAGGGCTGTGACAGAAGGGACTGACGTGTCCTTGAAAACTGCATAGGTGTGTTCCCACTCACTCACTCATTCATTTGCTAAACCACTTAATCCTGTTAGGGTCACAAGGAGGCTGGAGTGTAACTCAGCCGACACAGGGCAAAGGCGGGGCAAACCCTGAACAGCTTGCCAGACTGGGCCAACATACACACATAGGAAATCGACCTAACATTAAAACTCCATGACAAGGGGCTACAATGGCATTTTCCATCACATACCAGGAGAGTTTCATATGATACACCCACACCTGTCCAAGGAATTTGCCCAATTTTCTGTTGTATAGCTGTTGTGTGACTTGCATGACAGGGGTTTAAGATGGTACAGCTACTGTTGGTTAACTGGCTCTTTCAACTCAGGGAAAGTTCAGTGTAATCTGGCTTAGGTCCCTTAAAGTACCTTTGAAGAAGTTTTTTTTTTTTCTTTAAAGTGTGCAATATACCAAGTCTGATCAGTTCGAGAAGAATGTAATTAGGAATAATGTGGAATTTGTTGCACACAACCTCAGTTCTTTTTTTTAAGGAATGGGCGGGGCGTCAAGGGTTCATTAAAGGTTTACTGTATAATAAAGGGGTCTTAGCAGGTTCAGATAGGAGGGTACTTTAGGTTTCTACACAGAATCTTTGAGCAATCTTGCTGAAGAATTTTTTAAAGTGCATCCAGAGATGCATGTGGAACGAATTTACATCTTACATCTTCACTATACAACCACAAACACACACACACACAAACACACACACACACACACACACACACACACACACACACACACACACACACTGTTTGTATTGAATGTGTCTCTGATCGATCGCACAGCAGTGACTCTAAAGAACCCCGACTGAATCAAAGGCAGGAAAAGACGGGCGCTCTCTCTCTGAAACACACTGTACCAGTACCTCCAACTCTTCCAATTCATGTTTTAATAAAAACGTTCTCTCTCAGTGTGTAGTTCTGTACATTGCATGGATCTAGACATGCTAAACTAGCATTAATTATTATTATTATTATTATCATCATTATTCTTCTTATTAAGAATTATTAACATTTCACTGCAAACGCCTAATCGCCGAATGCTGTTAGGAAATTAATCTGCAAAGTCACAGGTTTATATTAATGTGTTTGCGCTAAAAATTTATCGTTTCTATAGCAACAGCTCAGTCACAGTGTACAACGGGCACTCTGTGGATTTAAATACACATAAATTCACTAATGTGTGTAATATGCGGGCCAGCCGTGGCCTAATGGTTAGAGAAGCGGGTTGGGGACCTAAAGGTTGCTAGTTCAATTCTCAAACCAGCAGGAAAAATGTTTGGTGGGGGTTAGTATCACCTTCCCTTCCTCTACCTTTATGGCTAAAGTGCCCCTGAGCAATTCACCCAACCCTCAACTGCTCTCTAGGCACCGCAATGTGTTGCATCTTATTTGAATGCTTGATTCTAATTGGGCATTTATTTATGTTAAGTAGAGTAGACTGTTGCTATGCATTTAAGATGGAATTGAGACAAACATCAGGTTTGCTATTCATCCAGTGCCTGCAGTCTGAACTGTAGCACAGAGGGCTCTTCATCCTCGGTTCGCTGCAGGAACTAACCAAGCCGTCAGTGAAGTCAGGTTAATAACCCACTTTATCTTGTATACAGTAGAGCACAGCAGAAATGACACGACCAAATTACTTTCATAAATCCAGAATAGAGATTTACAGGTTTGGCGCTCTGAGCTCTGATGCGACAGCTTCGAAACAACACCTGTAATGCAGTGCTAAATCAGGTCTCGATTTTCTGAATAATAAGTTCTCTTATATTACCTGACTCCGCTACACATCTATACCCCTTTCCTTCCCTTCTTATCAAACACTCTTTACGTTAAATAAACCCACACCTCAGTGTTCTCATTCCCACATTCTCAAAACACTGCATTAATTAGCAAAGCTCCGAGATTTTTCACAGACAGAGTGAGAATACTGCGGCGAGAAAATCCGTATTTAAAAAATCTAACTCGAAGACGGAAGGGCCTTGATGAGCCGCGATGCTTTAGACTGTCAGACTTGTTCTCAGCGCACTGCATTGCTGCTGCTGTCACTAATTAAAGACGTGATTTATTGATTTTAATTAAATGCAGAAACCTGATGGGCCTTGAGCTTCAAGTACTGTCTACAATCTCCCTTCAGTTATGTGCCTGCTTTGATTGACTAAAGAGACAATTGACTAAAAGAGCAATCAAGCCCAAATTAATTTTCATGAAGTCATTTATAGAGCAATTTATTGAGTTTTGATGGTAGACGTTTCTCCAAATGTCAAAGCACTATGTATGAGAACAGATCTCTCTGGTCAACCGTAAAACTTAATGCAACTTAAATAAATAACATTTCCAATGGAAACTATTTCTGCTACATGACGTAGCTTGCTAACCATTAACTTTGCTTGCTAATATTTACATTTACGGCATTTGGCAGTACCCTTATCCAGAGCGACTTACATTTTTATCTTATTTATACAACTGAGCAGTTGAGGGTTAAAGACCTTGCTCATGGGCCGGACAGTGGTAGCTTGGTGACACTGGGCCTTGAACTCCCAACCTTCTGATCAGAAACTCACAGCCTTAACCACTCTATCACCACTACAGCCAGTGTTAAAGAACATGGCCATGACCTAATGGTTAGAGAACCACTTTGGGACCAAAAGATCGCTGGCAGGAAAACAGGCAGGAAAAATGTGTGTCAGCAGGTGGAGTGAGCAGCACCTCTCCTTCCTCCACCTTCACTGCTGAAGTACCCTTGAGCAAGGTGCCTAAACCCCAACTGCTCTCCGGGCACCACAATGTGGCTGCCCACTGCTCTGAGTGTGTGTTCACTTTGGATGGGATAAATGCTGAGCCAATAATTTTCCTTGTGGGAATAATACAGTATACCAAAATCAAATCAATCAATCAATAAATAAACAAACAAACAAATAAATAAGGCACATGTATACAAGTATAGAACTTCAGATAAGGCTCAGTCAATCAGGTTCCAGGACTGAAGTAATCCGATTTTTAATTATGTTTTAATTTCCCTTATCACAATTTCAAGTTTAATTAAAATCCAATGTATGGAAATTCTGTCTCTCTCTCTTTTTCTCTGTTTTCCTCACTTTTCCTAGAGCTGACTCTACAGCAGGCCCTGCATCAATCTGTATTCATGCCATGTTCCGTCCCTTCTCCCAGCATGCCTCACTGCTGGGACCAGCACAGTAAGCTCCTTCCGTCAGTGGCAGGCATCACGGCCAGCAAAGTGGCTACCTGGAGTGTGGAGCAGGTCAGAATGTAACCTCTGGTTCCACTTTACCTTATATTTTACACTTGTTATCTAAGGGTTCTACGTATTGTAGTATTAAGAGACAGAGAACTGGCTTGTAACTCAAAGAACGATGGTCATTATGGTTCTTACCAAGTGCATCCATCTCTGTCTTTGGTTTTTTTTTAATATATATATAAATTGATGGTGTTTTTTGGTGTTTAATTCCAGCTGGATGTGGTGTCATTATTCACATACAGTCGCTTTGTCGATCCACAGGTCACGGAGTTCATCCAGGGTCTCCCGGGATGTAAGGAGCAAGTACACACTTTCAGAGAGGAGGTAAGAATTTACAGTTCACCCAGAACCAGAGTTATTATGTGCTTGATGCATGACCTCCATTTCAATCTGAAATACTCAAACAAATAGCAGCCTGCCTTAATCCTCGTGCTGGATCAGTTCTGAAAAAAGATTTTAAATCTGTGTTAATATTTCTGAGTTAGTAAAATCTGAAGCAAGTTCTAAAACACTTTGTGAAAATATTATGTAGTTTTGGCAACTAGACTTCTTCCTTATTCATCTGAGGGCCTTAGTAACTTGCCAATCTTGGAAAAAGTTCTATATAGAACCCTACTTTGTAATATTTTCACTCAGAAAGGGTTCCAAATAAAAAGGAAGTTTCAAAACCGTAACTCCACTACAGACATGTTTCACAGAGGAAGCCATGTGGAAATTCTATTAACCAAGAACCTGAAACTATCCCTACGATGGCGTGGCAAGCTGTCCAGGGCGTACTCTGCCCAGAGTCGGCTGAGATGGGCGTCAGCCTCCCGCGACCCTAATTAGGATTAAGCGGTTCAAAAAATGAATGAATGAATGAATGAATGAATGATTGAAACTATCCAAGAATTTCTATGTGGAACCTCCAGACTGGTTTCAAAGTGGAACCCATTTAGGACCATAATAACTCTGTACCATCCAGTTTACCTTTCAGAGTTCTTGGTACAACTCTACACCACAGTTTCCTCTTTCAGAGCAACCTCAAATAGACACGAAAAACCCTAAATGTCCAAATAACTCCCCTTTCCAAGACATTGTCAAGAAGAACCTCTTTAGGAAGTGATGAACCCTTTGGTTCTTGAATGTGTTCATAGTTTGTTTAGTTTTCCACTGTATGAATCTCTGGGTTTCCTGCTGTGTGTTTTATGAAGCTCTGTGGGTTTGTAATTCACCAGAACATGATGTTTACTGAAGCACCCATCCTCATAAAGTTTCACAAGGACCTCCAGCTTCTCCGTAGGTTCAGGTTGATTTTAAATTGTGTTTGAATAGAAGAGTTATTTTTATCAATCAGTGAGACATCTAAAGCCTTGACGATGAGCACTGAAAGATTTTCCTGATTGAATCGTACCCTTTAACACTAAGACGTACTTGACTTGCCTGATCTCCAACCTGCACAGACATGTGTCCTTATGTCATTGTCATTTCCTTCCAGCAAATTGACGGTGAGGCGTTCCTGCTGCTCACCCAAACCGACCTGGTGAAGATCCTGAGCATGAAGCTCGGCCCGGCGCTCAAGATCTTCAACTCCATCCTGATGTTCAAGATGGCTGAAAAGTCCGCCTGCAATGAACTCTGACTTACATAGACCTGGTTTGAGAATTCAGTGTCAAAATGTGATGGAGCGATGGGGTTACACACTGAGAATATCACTTGTCACTCAAGTGATATTCTCAGTGTGTAACCCCAT
>JBCNYH010000022.1:15060611-15072872 GCA_039654325.1 Tandanus tandanus | reverse complement strand
TGATGATAATGGAAGTAATAATGGAAGTGATGATAATGGTAGAGATGATGATGATGATGGTAGTAATGATGATGATGATGGTAGTAATGATAATGATGATGGTAGAAGTGATGATGATGGTTGTAGTGACGATGATGATGATGGTTGTAGTGATGATGATGACCGTTGTAATGATGATGATGATGGAATTGATGATGATGATGATGGTAGTAATGCCGATGATGATGATGATGATAATCATTGTTTTGATGAATCATTAGAAAGCACAGCTAGCTTCTCCCCTGATGTGGGTGTTATGTAACGCAAGCCACATGCTCTGAAAAATCTAACAAAATCATTGCTTTTTGTTGTTGTTGTTCACATAGACAGAATTAGCTCTCACAAATGATGTAGATCATTTCCAGATTTCATTGAGTCACTTCTCTGGAGCTGCACACATTCTTCAAGATTTGGTCCTGATCTTCAGATCTAAACATTTATATCTTTATATGGATGTGTTGATCGCAGCCCTCTTCAACTATCCAAAGGTCATCAAAACGTTCAGTAAGTGCAGGAATAAGCAAAGGAATGTCTACAAATGGTAAATAATCACGAAACTGAATGAAGGAAGATAAAGAGGAATGAATTCTACCTCAAATGTAGAGTCCTGCTTTAGTTTGTTTGGCCCTAGAGCTAGCAGTCTCAGTCGAGCTAAAAGTAGTGATATGTACAGCGTACAGTTTGTAGCCCAGTAGTGTGATTTGTACAATTTCTTTAAATAGCAAAATGAATTCAGACAAAACGTGAATTTTATTATTATTTTCAAACTCCAAAGTTTATACTTTGAGCCACGCCTCCAGGCCATCTTTGAGCTGAGAAAACCCATGTGTCATGTGATGAAACGGAGCGACTGTTAGCACTGGATCACTGGTTTGATCCATTGTTAGTTACATTTAATGTTATGGAACGTCCATCAAACAAGTTAGTTGCTTGTCATTCCCTCACCAGACTCTTTTCTTTCTTAAGTTAATATGTTAAAAAATATATATATATATATATATATTATGAATTAGTTTTTAACAATGTTATCAGAAGTCTGTCGGAATTTTGATGTTTTATATTTTAAAAGAAAACTCAGGAAACATGATGCTACAAATAACAAGCAGGGACAATAATAACAGTGATGGACAAGCAGATAGAGCAAGAGACAGAAGAAGAGGACAAGATAGAGAAAGAAAGAGAGACAGAGGAAGACACAAAGGAAGGATAAAAGATAGAGGAAGAGATAGAAAAAGAGATGGAGGGAAAAAGAGGAAGAGACAGGAAGATACAAAGGAAGGGGACGAGACAGATAAAGAGAAACAAAGAGGAAGAAGAGACAGGAAGACACAGATAAAGAGAAATAAACAGGAAGAAGAGACAGGGGAAGGGGAAGAGACAGATGAGAAAAAAACAGGAAGAAGAAGAGACAGAGGAAGGCAAAGGGACAGACGAAGAGAAAGAAACAGGAAGAAGAAGAGACAGAGGAAGGGGAAGAGACAGATGAAGAGCAAGAAACAGGAAGAAAAAGAGACAGGAAAAGGCTCAAGAAGAGAGACACAAGAAGAGGATGAGATAGAGGAAGAGGAGTAGGAAGGGAGACACAAGAAGAGGAAGAGATAGAGGAAGAGGAGTAGGAAGGGAGACAGGTAGAGGAAGAGAGACACAAGAAGAGGAAGAGATAGAGGAAGAAACAGAGGAAGGGGAAGAGAGAGATAGATTAATGGACAGAGACAGTTTTCCCTGCAGTCATGTCCCCTCCTAGCTGAAAGACTTGTGTGTGTGTGTGTGTGTGCGTGCGTGCGTGCGTGCGTGTGTGTGAGAAGTGTAATTCCAATATTGTTCTCCCAGCTGAATTTCATCTTTAACCCACTTTGTCAGTCTTAAAAGACGTGCCAGACTCCATTTTTAGTGATGAATGTGGAGTTTGTTTCTAAGCTATGTTGCTCGTTCATAATTACAGTAAATATTACCATAAATAACGTTTGAAATGGAGAGAAAAGTGGGTGCAGGACTCTCCTGGAGCGGCAGAGCTTGTTTTTGGCAGCCATATTTCTGCGTGCGTATTATCATTGCTGTCTGTGTGTTTGGCGGCGTAGAAACCCAGACTGCACAGAAACCTTATTAAAGATAAGTTGTGTTCGATTCGCCCCCGAGACGTGGGCTATTTTTAAATCACGTTTTTCTGAGGGATGTAGGATGTAGGCTGAGTGCTGTGATTCTCATTTCTCTTCTGTAGCATTGTTTACTTATTTATTTGCTGTGAGAGGAGTGTTTTATTTCAGTGTGTTGGATGAACACTGCGCAGGCCGCAGATCAGAATTGAGTGCTCGGCGTTTGAACGTTTGTGTAAAAAAACGACACTCCGGTTATTCCAAATCAATTTCAAATCCCAACTATTCATATTTAAGCTTTTTATTAGGCACTACAGCAAGAGGGTGTACTTCTAACAGACAGGATGGTCAGGACGCATCTCCTGGGAGGTGAGGCGTGAAGCCGAGCAGCACCGTGGTCCTCCAGCACTTGCTCGGTGAAGGTGGTGTGTATGCGGTGTGTGTGAATGAGGTCGTTATACTGGATGACTGGTGCGGAAGCATCACATGCTTCACTCTGTAATTCAGTGGCAGATGGATACATGCCATGGCAGGAAAGGTCACGGATAAAAGGTCACACTGTCTGATTTTCATTTCTTTCTGTGAATCCATTTACTGCACATGTAGCAGTTTGAAAATCTAAAATAAAACATAACATGATGAATAATTCATGATTGACAATGTGATCTATGTTAGGGAGCATCCTTTCTATTTATTAGAAAAGGGTGAATGGAACAGGTTTGTTTTTCACTTTACGGCCGAGTGTGAAACGGCGTCTATGACAAACTAATAGCCATTATACCCAGTGTGTTATGTTTCCTGAATTTTTTTTTTGTTTGTTTACCATTACAGTAATAAAAATGGTCCATGTTAAGCTTTTGATATTTTTTTTCTAAGAATGATAAAAATCAGATTTTTTTTTTTCTGTACAGCATCCATGTCAAAGTTTTTGATGTTCTGTGCATCCTGAGATGCTTTTCTGCTCACAGTGGGTGTAAAGAGTGATTTTATTTATTTATTTTTTGATATACTGTATTAATCCCGCAAGGAAAATTATTGCCTCTGCGTTTAACCCATCCAAAGTGAGCACACACACACACACACACACGTAAACAGTGAGCAAACACACTCGGAGCAGTGGGCTGGCATACTTTGGTGTGCCTGGAAAGCAGTTGGGGGTTAAGTGCCTTGCTCGAGAACACTTCAGCAATGAATGTGGAGGAAGGGAAGGTGCAGCTCACCCCCATATTGCCATCCATTTTTCCTGCTGTTTCAGGAATCGAACCAGCGATCTTTAGGTCCCAAACCAGCTTCGCTAACCATTAATCTCCAAAATCTAACCCTGCAAAAAAATGATTAAAATCCACTCTTAAATTTTTGCATGAAGTTGCTAACAAGCAGACAGACAGACAAACCAATGCTGACAAAAACATAACCTTCATGGCGTAAATAAATAAATAAAAATGCTTTTTGACGTATTAGAGTCCATAGAAAGGTCCAGCAAAGGAGTTGAGATTATATAACAAGCCCATGTGCTCCAGTAACCTTTTTCCACCAGGATCCAATCACACCATGTTCCAAAACATCACCAGCTCATCAAGGAGCCATGCTTGTAAATGAAACAGTATCCAGCCATCCAATAATATCCAGGATTCTAGCTCAGAATACTGATCTGGGTTCATTTAAAGCAAGATTATTCTACTCCATGTGGTAAAGGACACAAAACAGTGCTCAAGTTCAATCTTTTCTCCACATGGGTAAACTCTTCAGCTGAGGGGTGAGACCTTAGTTCTGAGAGCTGTGACGGTTCAAGTAGCTTTAAGATGAAGAGCGGTGCTCAAAATCCTCTTCATTTTATAAAAGAACCTAATGGAGCTTCTAAATCCAGCCGTTTCCTCCTTTTTCTAACCCCATCGGAGTTATTACCCAGCATGTCTTAGCATGACTCATAATTCACTCTAAAGAAAGCATGGCAGCTAAAATGCTCTCCTGTGAAATTACAGTTGAAGTTTTGAAGAGCAGAGGTGTGAAAATGAAAAAGGATTTCTTAAAAAAAAAATAAAAAGAAAGAAAGAAAGAAAGAAAAAAAGGTTTTATAACATTGTACACTCTTAGATAACCCTGAGTGAAGATACATCACAGAGTCCTAGATTAACCACATGATAATCAAATATAGTATTTGCCCCCAAGTCCTGCTGTGTATGTTTTCTGTCCTGTATTTTTCTCACCTCAGTAACCCTTAAAATCTAGAGAGGCACTCATAGAGTGAAGGTACCTTCAAGGATCATGCAGTAAATATGCCCCATATGGGTACTTGTTTTAATGACCCATGTGCTTGGCTTAATATGCTCTATGGTATGTGGATGTGATCAAATTATCAAGAAAAAGCTCTCTTGAAGGTTTTATGAGATGGCTGGGTTTTGACCCTTCAAGGTCACTAAAGGTCAAAACTAATCATCTCATTTGAAAGGCCATATATGGTTTCCTATTAGTGTTCCATAGCAATGGCATGTCTATCGACACTTGTTTTGGAGTTCTAAGCACCCAGTCTCCAAAACTTTGTGACCTTGCTCTGACCTTCGCC
Organism: Tandanus tandanus; assembly: GCA_039654325.1. NCBI lineage: Eukaryota > Metazoa > Chordata > Actinopteri > Siluriformes > Plotosidae > Tandanus > Tandanus tandanus. The sequence goes on along the minus strand of JBCNYH010000022.1, from coordinate 15,068,177 downwards.
TTCAACCTTGACATTCCAAAATCAAAAAGTGTATAACACATAAACAGACAGTCAAATACAATTAATTTTTAAAAAATCCAAACAAGTGAAAATAACCTAAAATATGTCCTAATCAATGTCTTAAAAATATATTAAAGTTACAGTGTGGTGAAAAAAATTGATCCAAAGCCTCAAATTGAATTTAATAAAAGGCAGCAGCAATCCACCAGCTCAGAACGGCGCTGAGGAGTAGGGTCCAGAAGCGTTTTAACATCGTTGAGTTCACTATAGAATCCTTTACATTTAATTCGTTATGTAGTGAGTATGGGGAAGTGAATGAGTGAGCGATTTCGGACACGGTCAGTTTTGGGCGGAGGTATTGAGTGCCTGCCGATTTGGGTGAAACTCTTCACGGGCACCGACAGCTGGATCTCATTACATTACATTAGTAAAAGTTAGAATCTAATCAATGTCAAGAAATCATAAGTTTCCATTATAGAGTTTAACTTTCTTATTAAAAGTCCAATTTCGAGTCATTTTAAGTCTGAATGTTTAACTAGATTGACAGATCAGCATCTACATGGATTTTATAAATATCAGAAGTACTAAAATTACAAAATCTTATAAGTTTTAAAATAAACCCTTTGATGGTCTGATAAACATCTCCTTACATAAAACTTCACTGTATCAGCGGTTACATCATTTTAATCAGATTAGATCTCAGATTTTAACTGTGCTGTGTTAGGAGATTAAATAACGAGCATCTTGATTTCATTTGAATCTTAATAACGGGCCAACTCTAGCCATGGTAAAAACATTATAGGAATGCAAAGCTACAATTACAACTTCAGCTCATTTTCCCCATTAAACTAAAGTACATAATGCCATCTTTTTTTAATGTTTACTGCAGTGCTCGTGATGCATTAGTAAAAGCACATGGCAGTAATTTACTTAAATCTGATTTAATCTTCCACATTTTCTGCTCCGTCATCACAGTGGATGCATGCGGCCTCTCTGACTGAAATTCCTGATCTGTTTCCATAAACAAACCACTGGAACACAAACTCCTCTCAAACAGCTCTGGTTAAAAGAGACCAGCATGTTGGAGTGATAAAAACGTAATGGAAGAGGATTTAAAAAATAACTGTATCTGCAAATTGTCACAAAAAAAAAAACAAAAAAAACAATATGATGTAATATGAGAGGTGGAAATTATGGGCTGGAAGGTAGGTATTTATGGGGTGAATTGTGGGTATTTATTTGGAGAATGTTGGGTATTTATGGGGTGAATTGTGGGTATTTATGGGGAGAATGTTGGGTATTTATAGAGTGAATTGTGGGTATGTATGGGGTAGAAGGTGGGTATTTATGAGGTGAATTGTGGGTATGTATGGGGTGAATGTTGGGTATTTATGGGGTGAATTGTGGGTATGTATGGGGTAGACGGTGGATGTTTATAGGGTGAATGGTGGGTATGTATGGGGTAAATGGTGAGTGCTTATAGGATGGAAGGTGGGTATGTATGGGGCGAATTGTGGGTATTTATGGAATGAATGGTGGCTATGTATAGGCTGAAATGGGTGTTGAATGTTGGGGTATATATATGGTGAAAGCTGGGTATGTATGGGGTAGAAGGTGGGTATTTATGGGGTGGATGGTGGGTATTTAGTTAATGAGTGGTGGGTATTCATGGGGTGAATTGAGGGGTATTTCTGGGCTGGAAGGTGAGTATTTATGGGATGAATGGTGGGCATTTATGGGGTAAATGGTGGGTACATATGGCTTGGAAGGTGGGTATTTATGGGGTAGGTGGTGGGTTTTTATGGGGTGAATGGTGGGTTTTTACGGGCTGGAAGGTGAGTATTTATGGGGTAGGTGGAGGGTTTTTATGGGGTGAATGGTGGGTATTTATGGAATAAGTGATGGCTATTTTTGGGATGAATTGCAGGTATTTATGGGTTGAATTGTGGGCATGGAGGACATGCAAATTCCACACAGACACACCCAAGCCTGGGACTTGAACCCAGGACCTTCTTGCTGTGAGGCGGATATGCTAACCACTACACCATCATGCCGCTCTTATAATAAAATAAAATAAATAAATAACATTAAACAGTAATATAGTTTAAAGGTAGTTTTCTGAATTAAAGGCTGAAGCATCATCAAACTTTAATCTCCAAGTCCTGAGTCGAATACAGAATCAGGAACATACTCTCTCCACTGAATATTTCATATAAATTGAGTTTCGATATTTTCTGAGGAAAAAGAAGGAAAAATAACGTCTGCAAAGAATCCTCGTTAATAAAGATTACAGTATTGTGCAGCATCGATCGTGTCGTTTACTGGGTAATGTGTATTGGATAATTTAGTTGGATAAATAGATATGTGCCATGAAAAACTTGTGTTAGAACGGTGCGTGTGCCACGGCAACCAGAGCAGCCGTCACCATGGAGACATCGCATTCTGAATCCCAATGTTGGAAGAGTGTCTGCTATTGACCTTTTCAATGTGTGTGTGTGTGTGTGTGTGTGTGCGTGTGTGTGTGTGCACACTTTACGCAATTATCCACTTATGAAAATAAAGATTTTTTGTACATGTAGGGAGACCTTTACAGTGAGGAACAAGAATGAAAGCGCTCTGTAATGACGGATGTCACGTCTGAAACACTTCAGTATCTGATCATTTGAGTGGCACAAATAAAACTTTATTTTGTTTTCTGCTTGCTGAGGAAGCAGGATTGAGTCTCACCTGTGTGTTTTTAGATCATCACTACATTATGCACTTTGTTATTCAGTAGAAATAAAAGTGCAGTTAAAGTATCTCAGAGAAATTTTAAATATTCATTTATTCATTTATCCATTTGTCAAACCGCTTAATCCTACTAGGATCGGCTGGAGGCGGAGCCTATCTCAGCCGACTCTGGGCGAAGGCAGGGTACACCTTGAACATCTCACCAGTCCATCACAAAGCAACATATACACCGCCATTCACACACACACTCACACCTTGGGGCAATTTGGAACAGCCAGTTAACCTAACGTGCATGTCTTTGGACTGTGGGAGGAAACCGGGGGTACCTGGAGGAAACCCACACAAGCACAACGAGAACATGCGAATTCCACACAGAAACGCCCACGCCAAGCACAATCCCAGGACCTTCTTGCTGTAAAGCGGACCTGCTAACCCCTACACCGCCATGCTTCCAATTTATTAATATGCCTGTCTCAAGTAATTAACTAAAAATGTCTGATTGGCGTCACTGTTTCATCACCACTTTTCATGTCCACCCAATATGCATCACGTCACACTTATCAGTTTAATCACACAGGTCTTGCAGTGGTTTTATTTAGCATATTTTCCCCTTAGAATTTCTTTTTTTAATTTTTTTTTGCCAAACTGTTGCTTTAAGCTGAAATGTGTTCCTGTGATTCTCAGAGCCACGCTATCAAACACAAACACTCCCACTAGATATGTGACTGGAGTCGAGTGTGTATTTGGGTGGGTGTTAAAAGTGTGTGAGGATTTATTCCCAACATGGGAAACCAGCTCTCCAAATCAGTTCCAAATCACTTTGTATGATGTGTCACTCTCTCTCTCTGTCTCTCTCTCTCTCTCTCACACACACACACACACACAATAAACACTGTTTTCAAAATCATCAACACTCCCAAGACAATTGATTTTTTCCCCCGAAAAATCAATCAATAAATAAGAACAACCCTCAGTGTGTCTAAAGTTCGGGTTTGAAGCGCTTGCCAGAGATGAGTGCTGGGATTTGACCCTGTAAAGCCTCATACTTGGGGGGGTTTTTCCCCCATTTTCTTTCCTTTAGAAGGTTCTGCCTCCAGCTCCAGCACTTGCATCAGTTCGACTCCTGAGGAACGCAAAGAAATGAAACTATGTTGAAAAGTCTATCACAGTGGAAAGTCTGACTTAGTGACTGCAAACTGCCAAGTTTCCATGGAGGGCGTCCAGCTGGAGCTCGACACGTTTTGGGGGGAAAATGTCCCAAAGATTTCAGGGTGGAAACTGGAAGGACAGAGCGACCGACAGCTGAGAAAGAATTACTACAGAAAGATGAAAACCACTAGGAGATACTACAAAGCACTGAATATGACCATACAATGTCACGAAATGCACTGGAAATGCTCAGTTTTGGACATTGCTGCTGTAATCACCATTTCTTTGTTTGTTTGTCAGTTTGTCTCTGAACAAAATCCTGACCTCACCCATGCACGGATTTACACCAAGCTTGGTGTGGTTACTACCCTACCTGAGTCCCAGAGATCGTTAGATTTTGGAATGTCAGGGTCAAAGGTGAAGCTCAGAGCAAGGTCACAAAGTTTTGGAGACTGGGTGCTTATAGCTGCGAAACAGTGTCACAGTAGACATGCTGTTACTATGGAACACTAATAGAAAACCATATATGGACTTTCTGATGAGACTATTAACTTTGAACTTGAGAGACCCTGAAAGGTTAAACCCCAGCCATTCCTTACAACCTTAAAATGATTAGAAGAGCACATGGATAATTAAAACCACTACCAATACAGTGCTTATTTGCTACATTATGCATGCTGCGTGGCAGCGGTACCTTACACTCTATGAGTGCACCCTTAGTTATAAATGTTTAAGACTTCTCATCATATTAATATCCAAGTTAATTGGATACTCTCTTGGAAATCATGAAATAATTATGAAATTTTGATCACTCCCAAAAAGGTACACTGTAGATACTGTATTTGGTTAGTTGCAGGTGGGTGCATTTAAATGAGCAGTAGTGTGCATGTTATTAAAAATTAACATTGTTGTTATGGTGATGTTTTCTCTGACACTGTGTCGGTAGATCCTTCCCAAAAGGCTTTGCAGTAAATAGCAAGTCACCATTTTCGATGCCATCACTGTGTTCACTCACTCATTTGCTGAACCACTTAATCCTAGCACTGGAGCCTATCTTAGCCGACTCTGGGCAAAGGCGGGGTAGACCCTGAACAGCTCACCAGTTCATCACAGAGCCAACACACAACCATTCACACTCACACCTCGGGGCAATGTGGAACAGCCAGTTAGCCTAATGTGCATGTCTTTGGACTGTTGGAGGAAACTGGAGTACCCAGAAAAAACCCAGCAAGCATGGAGAGAACATGCAAACACCACACAGAAACGCCCTCACTGTGCCTAGGACTCGAACCCAGGACTTTCTATCTGTGCAGCAGACGTGTTACGTTCTAAAAATCAATTTTCAACAATGCTGCATGGAATTGAAATTACTTTTTCAAAGTAATTCAATTTTAAATTCTTTCAACTGATCCCTTCTGTTATCGGATGTTTATTCTGGTGTATTGGACCAGAATCCGGTGGCCTTGGTTGCCATGAAGCAAAGAATATCAGTTATATTGTATTATAAACTACTTTTTATCCTTTTTTGTTGTTGTAACGGCTCAGTATTCAGCCAGGGGAGCGCACACGAAGAGGGCTAACAGGGCTGGAAAGTTCCAGAGACGTGCTTTAAAAACGCTGAAGCCCCATTTAAAAAGCAGCGAATCGGATTCTGGGGTGTGTGTGAAAATACAGACACTTCAGAAGGATTGTGAAATTCTTGCTAAACTGGATGACGTGACGGCACTTGCAGTAATCTGGGATTATACGGCGTATCAGTTACAGAGCGGCAGGTTTTAATCTGCACTTCCACAGAAAGTGTTTGCCGTAAAGCTGCTTTGGTTTTCTTCTCTGCGCTTTAGCTGAAATCTAGCGAGCCACATACCACATCGCACACCAGAACCGCTCACGAAACCTCGTAGCACGTTTTCTAAACCTTTATATTCATGCCATGGTTGCAGGGTGAAACCTTAGCTTTTGTGTGTTATTTTCAGTAAAATGGAGCAGTTGGTACACCATGGAGCGATTCGAAGAGTCAAAGAAAGAAAAAGAATGAGGATTTGTGGTGAGAGTGTTTTTTTGAGCAAAAAACAAATGTGTACTGTGGTTTAAAGTCACCAATCAGGGTCTGTAAATAATAATAATAATAATAATAATAATAATAATAATAAGGCGCAGTGTGCGCAGTGGTTTGCACGTTCGCCTCATATCAAGAAGGTCCTGGGTTCGATTCCGTTCTGGGCATTTCTGTGTGGAGTTTGCATATTCTCCCTGTGTTTGCGTGGGCTTCCTCCGAGTACTCTGGATTCCTCCCACAGTCAAAAAACATGCACAATAATTAAGCTAATTATAGTAAATAAGCTAATTGGCTGTTCCACATCACCCCTAGGTGTGAGTGTGAGTGTTAATGGTTGTGTTTTGTCTCTGCGATGGCCTGGCGAGCTGAACCTTGTACCCCGCCCTCGCCCAGAGTCGGCTGACATGGGCTCAATAAATAAGTAAATAAAGAATTTTATTAATTAATTAATTATAATAATAATAATCATCATCATCATCATCATCATAATCATAACAATAGTAATAATAATAACAATAATAATAATAATAATAATAATAATAATAGTAGTACTAGTAATAATAACAATAATAATAATAATAATAATAATAATAATAATAGTAATAGTAGTAGTAGTAATAATAATAATAATAACAACAATAATAATAATAAGGGTTAATGATGTAAACCTGTTTTGTTTTGTTTTTTTGAGAATGAGATATGAGGAAGGGCAGCATGGTGGCGTAGTGGTTAGCATGTCTGCCTCACAGAAAAAAGGTCCTGGGTTAGAGTCCCAGGCTCAGCAAGAGTGTTTCAATGTGGAGTTTGCATGTTCTCCCCATGCTCGTGTGGGTTTATTCCAGGTACTCTCGTTTCCTCCCACAGTCCGAAGACACAAATTAGGCTAACTGGCTGTTCCAAATTGCCCCTAGGTTTAGACATGAGTGTGAATGATTGTGTGTATGTTGGCCCTATGATGGTCTGGTGAGCTGTTCAGGGTGTACCCCGCCTTCACCCAATGTCAGCAGAGATAGCCTCCCAGCCACCCTAATAAGATTAGTTTGAGTGACAGTGAGAGAAATTAGGAATGTGCTCGCTGTAATGTGGATAAAGATGGATGTTGAATCAGACAAGGAGAGCAAAGGGGTGGAAACTTCTGGAAAGAAGATGATCAATTGCAATCATGTAAACAACAGAATAAATCGTTTAATAAAGTAAATAAAGACCCCTGATTGTGCACAGAATTTCTAAGCAACTAGTGTTTGGTTGAGAGGAAAAAATGCATAGAAATTGTTTTCTCTTAGGAAAAACGGATATGGAAAGCAACCACACACACACACACACACACACAGACACACACACACAGACACACACACACACACACACACACACACATACACACACAGTCTGAGAAGGCTCACTGTCCTCGAGCAGGAAAACAGATGATTGTAATTTGTTCCTCTCTCAAGGTCACCTCGATCCTTCAGCAGGACTGGAAATGAAACGGTTGTGTGTCATAAGTCTGATAATTTTATAAATATTATCCTCCATGCCCTCGAGTAAATGAGTGTGTGTGTGTTTATGCTAGAGTCTGTTTGTTTGCATGCATTTTTGTGCTCTTTGAAGGCTGCTCTGCGATGCCCAAACACACG
>JBCNYH010000022.1:15016291-15027761 GCA_039654325.1 Tandanus tandanus | reverse complement strand
GTGTGTGTGTGTGTGTGTGTGTGTGTGTGTGTGTGTGTGTGTGTGTGTGTGTGTGTGTGCGTGTGTGTGCGTGCGTGCGTGTGAATTTCCCTGTTTGGAACACTTTAGGCTTTGACAAGGTGTCAGCACAAGTCGAGATTATCAGAAAAGCAGCTGGGTGTCAGAACAGGATCAATTCACAACAGAAGCTTCTCCGTCGTCAAGCTAAAAATATCTGAGGGAGAGAGAAAGACAATAAGATGTGAATTTAAACTTACTCATTTGCCAAGCTGCTTAATCCTACTAGGGTTGCAGGGAGGCTGGAGCCTCTCTTCAGGATACACCCTGAACAGCTTTCCAGTCCATCACAGGGCAACACACATGACACACACAACTACTTACACTTACACTCAAAAATAGGGGCGGTTTTGAACAGCCAGTTAGCCTAATATGCATGTCTTTGGACTGTGGGAGGAAACCAGAGTACATGGAGGAAACCCATGCAAGCATGGGGAGAAAATGCACAAAGAAATGGCCGAGCCCGGGACTCGGACCCAAGACCTTCTTGCTGTGAAGCGGACATGCTAGCCGCTACACCACCGTGCCGTTTTGAGATGTGAATCGAGGTTCATAAAATTTTTAAAGAAAATAATTGATGATTGTATTGGAATCTCACATATCAGGAAACAAGCTTTGCAGTGAAATAAACATGATGTTGCATGGAAGGGAAATGGGCAGGGTTTGAAGAGGACATTGGTGTTGCTACATTTCTTCAAAATGTGATGTTCCTGAGTGGAAAAAACAAACATTTCCCTGTTTAGTTGTTATAGTTTAAGAAACAACATGTCATGGATGCAGTTTATGCACAACAAAAAATGTAAAAATTGGGACTGTCCTGTAGAGTCTCGCCTTAACACACTTCTCTTATGGATGATAAATAACAAAAATGAATTCGGAAAACACTGAATAAGACAAGACTACACTGAAAATAACACTATAATATTCCCAAATTTCTTAAGGACAAAAAAAATAAAGGCTCTGAGTTTCTCAAGCAAGCTGTTGCTGATAATGTAGTTGTGAGAAAAGCTGTCAGACACAAAGCCTCTTGGGAAATTAGCTGGTGTTTGACTAGAGGTCAATAACATTCAGGTCGTTCTCAGTTCTTATTGATTTCACATGACTGTGCGAGAAACTTTCATTTGGGATGTAAACAAGTATTTGGTTGTTATTTGGTATTGTTTTTCCAAACATGGATAAAACTTGTTTTCGGTCCATACAATTTACAAAAGTTCCTGCGTATAAACCCAAGGTGAGGTGGATATCGCTGAATAGTCCCCGAGTTACATGCATTACATTACATCATCTTTTTAAAGATTAAAAATAAATAAATAAATGCAAAAGCCTTCTTCATATTATTTGGGATGCCACATTCTTCAATTTCTAGGATTTCAGAATCAGGGACCATCACAAACTGTGAGGTTTTTGTCCACAATTTTGATTCGAGCATTACCCCAAGACTAACCATTCTGAGATAGTGAACCAATCATGCCCCTCCTGGGCTCACGAGTGTCGCATCGACAAGGTGCGCGACTATCAACCTGGAGATCACCGATTCAAATCCAGGTTGATGCTGCAGCCATCGGAAGTAAATGGGCGCTTATTGACAGCTTTCACGGGAGGGAAGGATGGCATACACTCACTTCCCTGTTACTCACAGCGATGTACGATGGGCTGATTCGTACGAGGGGGCGGATATCGCTTTACCTCCGAGCGTGTTAGGTCGCCTCCAAAAATATGCATGTCATAAAGAGTCGGTTAGCAGCATCGCATGTCACGAAGGGGGCATATACATGTTTACCGTCCCTGGTTGGTGGCTGTAATAGGGAAGGAAATACTTGATTGTTGGGAATTGGATACGACTAAATTGGGGGGGGGGGTGTAAGTAAATAAATAAATTATGCCGCTCCTGTGTAATATATTACACTTTTATTTATCATGGTAATCATGGTGCTCAATTTATTTTATTCATTTATCAAAGTTTTTAGAATTTATTTCTGCATTTGTATCCGCTTCAATTCTCAACGTGACACTGGCATTTTGTTGGACCGCCTTAGGCTTACAGCACGTAATCACCATGGAATTGTTTCAACAAACTTAAGCAACATCACATCTTTTATTTCCATGAAGAACTGGGTTCATTTTTTTTACCAACATCTTGAATTGATGATGGGGAAAATTGAATCACTCCATAAAGTCTTCTCCAGCACATCCCAAAGACTTTCAATCGGGTTAAGGTCAGGACTCTGTGGTGCCAGTTCTTGTGTGAAAATGATTCCTCATGCTCCCTGAACCACTATTTCACTATTTCAGCTTAAATTTTATATCATGCCACCAGGGAAGGAAGAAAAAAGTCCATTGATGAGATAAACTGGTCATTCGGTACATTCAGATTGTCCACTGACTTCATTTTATTGCCACATTATGTTGCTGAGCCTCGACCTGAGACTCCATGATGTGTGAAAACCGACAACACACTCTCTCATTTCATTTATTTTCAGGACAGCTCCTACTAGGGCTGCGGGGAGGCTGGCTGCTGTGAGGTGGACATGCTAACCACAGTCACCACCGAGCAGACAAACCCAACAGACAAAACACTGGCTTCTTATTTCATGTTATATTATGATGTCCTACCAATGTTTGTTCCATTTCATATTCATTAAGTGAAGCTGAGAGAGAGAGAATGAGAGAGAGAGAGAGAGAGATCACCAAGACTGATGCTCATAATAACTGCTGTTTAGTCAACAGGAAGATCTCATCACACTCTGCCAGGCACAAAAAGCCCACATGTTTATTGAGAAGTGACAGAGAAAGCTTTCCTCATATTCTTATTGAGAGACGTGTGAGACACACACACACACACGCACGCACGCACGCACGCGCACACACACACACACACACACACACACACACACACACACACACACACACATGTTTATCACTGCCTCACTCAGGACACTATTAAATCAGGGTGTGTGTCAGTTCATGTAGATTCTGACTGTAAGCTAAGTACCAGCTAACAACATTCCCTGCCCAAGACGAAAAACCCTACTGCTCACAAGCGGCCTGTGGCTCTGGGGGCCCTTGGGCAAGAATTTAATTATATGTTCCTGGGGCAAGTTTCTGCCCTCAAACCAGTAAAATCTCAAAACAAGCACACATCGCACACAATCAGTGTAAACACATAAAGCTGTTCACGTGTTTTATTTACATAAAATCAGGAACTGCTCCATTTTAATAGCTAAAATCAATTTAGCTAATATCACATCTTTTCTCTTCTAGGGGCAAACAGTAACGCTCGCTCATTCCCTGTCCAGTTTACGTCCTTTACACCAGTGCATCAGATGGTGCATGGAGACGCACACCCCCTGGCTTCGTTTTCCACAACGTTCTTTCCAGGCTTCTTTAGGTCCTGCCCAATCAACTCTTTCCATGACTTACGGGGTTGGCCCCTCTTCACTGTGCCTACCCCCTTGGAGAGCCGCAATCCTTCCAGTGCTGGTGTCTCTACACTGTACATGGCCGAACCACTGTAAACATCTCTACATATGAATGGTGTCAAGGTCGATGAGACCAAGTCTAGGATGGAGACAGCTGAAGCTGACCCCATCAACCTTGACATGTTGCATCCACCTTAGCATTCAGTTTTTTCAGTTCTTTCCAGGTGTTTCACATCTTCTCTCCAGCATTTGTATGCATACAGCAAAGCACTTTTTAACCAGCAGTAGATACAGCCACAGGTACGGTATGGCAGGGTTCTGCATGACATCAAGGACAGTAGGTCTGTGAACTTCCCCAAAGCTGTTCTTGTCCTCATGATGATGGCTGACTCGCACACTACAAATTGCACAGGTAACTTACCCACGTTACAAATATTAGCAAGCCCCAAGGTAATAGTAATGGGTAGACAATGTGCTCATCCAGATGTCTCCTCTTCCCACTAACACAAACGTCAACCCAGAACCAATGATCATGTTATCATACCTACACCTACCACACCTGGTTGTGTTGTTGTTGGCTCTAGGTGTTAAGTGAGCTTGGAGATGACTAAATAGCGTTTAGTCTGGAATGTGGTTCTGGCATTGCAATGCCTCCAGGGAGACTCTCTTTGCTTTTTTTTGTACAGAATCTGGTTCTAGAATGGTGACACCACCAGAATTAGTCTGAAGTATGGTTCTAGGTGGCCTGGAGAGCTGTCCAGTGTGTACTCTTCCCTCACCCACAGTTGAGATACCTAATTAGGATTAAGCGGTTCAGAAAATGAATAAATGAATGAAAATGGTTCTAGGATAGTTAATACAACAGGCTAAAAAGTCTCTAGGTTGTAGAATAAAAAAAAATGAATGTGAAATGGGTTAGGTTCCTAGGTTCTAGAATGGTCTGGAAATAGTCTGGAATTTGGTTCTAGGATATGGATCTAGAATTTCGATGTTTCCATGGAGATTGTATTTACAGTCATGATTTAGAAAGTGGTTGAAGATTTGAGCGAAACACCATTCGCAGCTGTAATGAGGCTCTAGAATATGGTTCAGTATGTTTCCTTAAAAAAAACATTGAGTCTTAGTCTTAAATATGGGTTAAGAATGATGATGAATCCAGAAAACTGAGAAAAAAAGAAAAAGTTACCAAAAATCAGAACAAATCTGGTTTCTGTAACATGGGCAAATCAACGAAGAACGTAAGAAAGTCCTCGCACTGTTTCAAAAACCTACAATGTTAAACACATATCGCTCTCTGTTCTAGGGTTTGAGTCCAACCCAGTTCTGTCACTAGAGCTGAGTCTAATCCTCTGCCAGATTCTGCTGTCTGGTACCATTAATGTTATTAGAAATACACATAAGCAGACACACAGCGTCCCAGTAAACACCCTCATGACACCACTTTCCTCATTAATGAAGCACTTCCTGCAGAAATTGTCATTACTATTGCCTCGACCTTGGCTGTGCTAGCCTCATTAGCCTTGGCTCAAGCTGAATTTTAAAAGCCTGGGCAGCTCCTGCCAATCTGAAAGAGCTGTGTGTTGGCAGACGGCATGGAAATGAGCATGCAATTAAAATTAACCAAATGTGATATACCATGTGTTCTAAGGAAACTCAGGTAAATATTTTATTAAGGGACTGCTGACATTTCCAGAGTAACCTCATTAAGAAAACGAATCTTTATTGTCAGATCCGTCCGTGGAACCTATCTACAGCCTTCCATAGATGTTCATGCATTTGAAGGCATCCTAACATGAGGTGCTGTCTCAAAAATGGTATCTAGACTCTGGAATTTTAATCCATGCAAACAAACTGGTTCAACAGCCACTGTCGTAAAAATGTTTATAGAATAACAAGAATGCCTCCAGAGTGAGAAAACCTATTTAAAGATATTGTTCTAAAAGTGGTTCTACCATGTCTATACCACCACTACTCTCTCACTCATCTGCCAAACCACTTAACCCTATTAGGGTCGCAGGGAGGCTGGATCCTATCTCAGCTGACACTAAGCAAAGGCAGGGTAAATCCTACACAGCTCGCCAGATGATTGCAGTGCCAACACACACACACACAGCCATTCTCACTCACAGTGAGGGGCATCTGGAACAGCCAATAAGCCAAATGTGCATGTCTTTGGACTGTGGGAAGAAATCAGGGTACAGAGAGAAAACCCACACAAGCACGGGAAGAACATGCAAACTACACACCGAAACATTCAAGCCTGGTACTTAAACCCAGGACCTTCTTGCTATGAGGTGGATGTGCTAACCACTATGCTACTGTGCTGCTCTCTTTACCACTAATTAGCCTAATGGTTAGAGAAGTGGCCTTGGGACCAAAAGGTCGCTGGTTTGACTCCTGAACCAGCAGGAAAAATGTGTGGTGGTGGGGGAGTGAGCTGCACCTTCCCTTCTTCCACTTTCATGGCTGAAGTGCCCTTGAGCAAGGCACCTAACCACCAACTGCTCTCCAGGCACCGTCAGTGTGTGTGGCAGCCCACTGCTCCGAGTGTGTGTGTGTGTGCCCACTGCTTACATGTGTGTGTGCTCACTTTGGATGGGGTAAATGCAGAGGCAATAATTTCCCTTGCGGAATTAATACAGTATGGCAAGCAAAATTACTGTGTTTTTGTCTTCTGTACAGCTATAGTCCTAAAAGTAGTTCAACAATCTAGAGGCAATTTGGAACAGCCAATTAGTCTAATGTGCATGTCTTTGGATTTTGGGAAGAAACCAGAGCACCCTTCTTCTGTGAGGCAGAATTGCTAATCACCATGCCACCGGTAATTGATATTTGTAGTCATAAAAGTGGTTCTGAGTAGAACAACAGTGACAGCAGGAATGATTGCTACAGTGGTAGTCCTAAAACTGGTTCTAGAGCATCAATGTCTCCAGAGGAACCATAACTGCAATTGTAGTTCTAAAACTGGTTCTAGAACATGAATATTTCCAGAGGAGCAATAATTATAGTTGTCATATAACTGGTTCTAGAGCATTACCATCTCAACAGGGAACAATAACTACAGTCATCATCAAAAAACTGGCTCTAGAGCATCGTCATCTCAACAGGGAACAATAACTACAGTCATTGTTCAAAAACTGGTACTAGAGCATCAACGTATCGAGAGGAACAATTACTGCAGCCATAGTCTAAAAACTAGTACTAGAGCATCAACGTATCAAGAGTAACAATAACTACAGTCATAGTCCAAAAACTAGTTCTAGAGCATCTACATCTCAAGAGGAACTATAACTACAGTCATAGTCCAAAATCTGGTTCTAGAGCATCATCACCTCAAGAGGAACAATAACTACAGTCATGGTCCAAAAACTGGTTTTAGAGCATCATCATCTCATGAGGAACAATTACTACAGCCATAGTTGAAAAACTGTTAGAGCATCAACATCTCGAGAGGAACAATAACTACAGTTGTAGTCCTAAAACTGGTTGTAGAGCAATAATGTCTCCAGAGGAACCGTAGCTGGAGTTCTAGTCCTAAAGTAGGCTCTAGAACATCAATGCCCAGAAACTGTTTTGGAATATTGATGCATCTCTGCTGGTACAAAAGTTATCTTTAGTGATTACTCTAAGAATCGTTCTAGTTTGGAAAGAACTGTGACAAGAAAAGAGTTTCTAGAGCATCAAGAGTTCAGCAATCAAGAGCAATCAAGTGTTTCTTGAGCATCAACACCTCCAGAACAAGTTTCTCCAGTTTCTTCCTACATCCTGTACATGGTCAGAAATAACCACATGCATCTGGTCTTCACTGGCCACCACGGCTGATTCTTTCTGCGTGTCATCTATATATCAGCCGATGCTTTACCAGTCATCACAGATAGCAGAGAACCACACTGTCAGAAAGGAAAGATGTTTGTGCATTACTTTGTGGGACAGCTAGCTCTGGATCTTTATAACACTGTGATAGCACATCATGCCATCTAGCATTTAGAAATAAACTATGACTCATACGTTCTATGATGTGAATGAAATGTTTTTTGTTTTTTTTGATTATTCATAGGATTCTTTGTCGAGGTTAGAGTGAGAGGAGAAGGTACAAATTGTTCACGAGCCAATCATTTTAACCTCCTAATAGTTCCCTTTTCATAAATCAGGCTCCTCTCGCGCTGATTTGCCGGTACAGAGCTGTAGACAATGGTACAAGAAGAGAAATGAAAAAAATTGTCAAGCCATAAATGTTTCTTGTGAAGGAGGAGAGTGACGTAAGTGCTCCTTTCCCTGCTTGCTCTTTTGATTACCATCATTTATTTCTCTTGAGTGGGTCTGAGAATGGCAAAGAGCTCAGCGGTGGGCCAGTCTTTATTCTTCAATCTGAAAAGCTCTAAACGGCTGATTCAAGACACGCAAACATGCTGAGAGATGTCAGCTAACGAGTCACGAGCTGTGGACTACACAGGAAAAGATCTTTTTTTTTTTTTTTTTTAAAGAAGCATTGTTACATTTCAAACCACAGAAAACTTGTTAAATGTAACATGTGGTCAACATACTGTATATGGTTAAAATAGAGCTGAAAGATGTGGACGGCACAAAGGTGCAGTGGTTATCACTTCTGCCTCAGAGCAAGAAGGTCTGGGTTTCGGGTCCCTGGCTCAGCAAGGGCATTTCTGTGTGGAGTTTGCATGTTCTCCCTGTGCTTGCAGGGATGTTTCTCCAGGTACTCCGGTTTCCTCTCACAGTCCAAAGATATGATCATTAGGCTGATTGGCTGTTCCAAATTGCCCCTAGGTATGGATGTGAGTGTGATTGGTTGTGTGTTGCCCTGCGATAGTCTGGTGAATTGTTCAGGGTGTATCCTGCCTCTGCCAACTGTTGGCTGAGAGAGGCTCCAGCCTCCCTAGTAGTAGGATTAAGTTTAGCAAGAGCTGAAAATACAGATTTTTTCCCTTGATGATCCCTTGTTCCTTGTCCCTTGTCCCTTTCTGTACTTTTCCAGCCCTGATGTGTTGCTGCCGTCAAATTCACTCACTTTCTCACTCATTTGCTGAAACGCTTAATCCTACTACTAGGGTCATGGGGTTGCTGGAGCCTATCTCAGCTGACACTGGGTGAAGGCGGGTCCACAACTCGCCAGTCCATTGTAGGGCAACACACTAAAACATTCACACTTACTCCTGGGGCAATTTGAAACACCCAATAAGTCTAATGTGCATGTTTTTGGTCTTTGGGAGGAAACTGGAGTACCCAGAGGAAACAAGGTGAACATGCAAACTCCACACAGAAACACCCAAGACCGAGACTTGAACCCAGGGCCTTCTTGCTGTGAGGCGGACATGCTAACCACCGTGTGCCCATAAATGGTATACAGTATTTAAAGCTTGCATACGGAACATGCGGGAGTGAAGATCATCATCAAGAGTTTAATAATCTTCAGAATAGATTTGAAATAAAAAACTTGTTTTGTACTTGAGAAGATAACATTTTGGGGTTTTTTTTTGGGGGGGGGGTGATATTCAGAAATATTAACTTGAACATTAGCTGCGAAAATGACTCCACATTCCATGTCATTTGCATTAAAAAGTCGTTTTGGAAAGCGTTTGGAGCTCAGCGCAATGGATTCTGTTCTTATACTGAACAAAATCTGCACCATTAAATGAAACTCCTTCTATAAATACCTATTAAAGTCATTCTGGGTGTTCTCCTATTTAAACCAGACATTATGATTGATTACTAGTGGTTCTAATAAGTAAGATAGAGACACGGTGGGATTCTGCTGAAGTTCTACATATATTTTGTTCTCCAGATCTGATTATATGATGAAGATCCTCTAACGAGAGACCTGCAATTAAAGAAAATGATTACATAGTGCTTACATGATCGATCATCAAGATTCCATGAACACAAACAATATTCTACAGGTAATAACAATAATATTTTCTATCCAATAGCATGTTCATTATCGGCATCACTCACTCACTCATTGGCTGAACCTCTTAATCCTACAAGGGACGCGGGGAGGCTGGAGCCTATCTCAGCCTACAATGTGCGAAGGCAGGGTACACCCTGAACAGCTCGCCAGACCATCACAGGACAACACACACAACCATTCACACTCAAATCAACACCCGGGGGCAATCTGGAACAGCCAGTTAGCCTAATGTGCATGTCTTTGGACTGTGGGAGGAACCTGGAGTACCCAGAGGAAACCCATGCAAACATGGGAAGAACCTGCAAACTCCACAGAAACATGCTAACCACTCACCATGCCGCCCATTGGCATCACTCATAATACATTTTGTAGCTGTCCGTGTAAGTTTGTCATCATCGCACAAGACTATTGTAGGAGACGCCAATCCAATTACATTTAAACCTATTTCCAAGACTAATTAAGTATTACATGAAAGTACAATTGCAACAAGCTGTAAAACACCAGCTCAAAGTGCAGAGGTCACCTGACCTGCCTCTGTCATGGTTAAAATATGTAAAAAAATAAACAATAAAAATCGTGTTTTAGTTTGAATTTATTTATGTTTCCTTGTAGTGTATACTTAAACTCCTAAAGAAAACTTAAAGAGATGCCATTACACAGTTCTGCACCTGCTTGCTCATCTGCATTCATTATGATTTGAAAAATGTAAAAAAAAAAAATACACCATAAAAATCTCATTTTTTTATTATTATTATTTTTATTTTTATTTTTTTGCTGATGTCACTGTGTAGTATATACTAAAAGCACAATTCACCTCAGGATCAGTGTATGTCATTGAACTGAATAGGTATTTAATAATATCTCAGGGAATATTCGGCAACATCCACCTCACCTTTGGCAAATAATTGTTAAGTAAAAGTTAAACCTAACTAACCTAAACCTAAAACAACACATGATAATAATATATATAATAGCTAATGAAAAATAATAATATAATAGCTAATGAAATCATCTGGCATTGGATGATACTTAAAGCAACACAAATGTGTATGGTTTATCATGGTTTTAACAAAAGGCTCAGAAAAGATTCAACACATCCTCATGCACAAACCAAACTCAGCTCGATCATGTTCTGCCGTTTCCATCAGTGCAGAATTCGGAGCTGCCAAAACATTTAGACTTCTGCCGTAGTGGATGACATGGGAGTGAGCTGTTCATGTGGATCATCTCATAAACAGTGAACATCATCGTAAAATCCCCCCAGTGTCTTGTGTAAACTCAGACAAAGTCTGCGTGAGATCAGTTGGAGATAGCGATTGAATGTGATGGGTTTAGTGTTTATAGGATTATAAAACTGTGCCGCTTCTGTTCATAGTGGATTAACAATAAAGTGTTAACAGTATTCTCCCCCTCTCTGTTTCATTATCTGGTTATCTCTTTATCGCACTCTTCTAAAAGAAACACGTACAAATCTTCTATTAGAATGCTCTTTCATCTCTTTCCATACACTTCGCCTGCTAATCTTGAACTAAACTTTATTATGGATCAGTATGAAAATAAGTAGTACCTATCTGTCTACATAGCAAGTTGGATTGGGTAACTAAATTCTTTAATTCTGTGGTTGAATATATTTCGTATATACTACACAGAAATGGCACAATCTGATGGGTTTGTTTCCTCAGAATATTGGACATTATCCACTCCTAATCTCTGGATAATGCTTGAATCAAAACTGTGGACAAAATCTCACAGTTTGCAACTGTCAACAATTCAGAAATCCTAGAAATTTTACAACAAGCCTTCCCAAAAAAATACAATAAGACCTTCATGTTTTTCAAAGTAAATAAACACTTTTGCAATTTAAAAAGATGCCATAATGAATCATGCATGATCACCGTCCCACTTTAGAAATGTAAAAGGAAACAATTAAAATCTAGTTTTAGTTTACTTTTTATGTTTTACTTAGTTTACTAGTTATGTTTTTTTTTTATAGTACATACAGTAGTGTGCAGTGAAGATTATACACCACCACTTTTGTCTAAAAGGGCTCCTAATAAAAAGAAGTAAAAAA
>JBCNYH010000022.1:14996274-15006626 GCA_039654325.1 Tandanus tandanus | reverse complement strand
ATATATAATGTGTAATTAAACTCAAGTTTATATCATAATTACATTAATTCATTAATGTTATTTATGCTTCAACATTAATATTTTGTTTCATTCATTTTATTTTCAGAATCATGTTGTTCTTTATTAGGGTCTCAGGGAGGCTGGAGCCCATCCCAGTTGACTCTGATTGAAGATGTTTACAGCATTTAGCAGACGCTCTTATCCAGATCGACTTACAGAAGTGCTTTAAAGTCACTATCAGTGAATATATTCTTATACTGTTTGTCAGGATGCAGACTAAGTATACCATCAGTCAAACTCAGTTGGTGGGTGTTGTGTGTGCGGATTTAAAAAATATATATATTATTTGTTTTTTGTATGTGTGGTGTGTGTGTAACACATAGTGCTAATCTAAGTAATGCCAAAAAAGGTAGGTTTTCAGCCGTTGTATGCTGATTCAGCTGTCTGGACATCCAGAGGAAGTTCATTCCACCACCTTGGAGACAGAACAGAGAAGAGTTTAGATGCATTTTCCCCTTGTCCCTTGGTAGAAGGAGGGACCAGTCTAGTAGTGCTAGAGGATCTGAAAGAACGTGGTGCAGTGCGGGGTGTGATAAGTGCTTTGAGGAAGGAGGGTGCAGGTCCATTTTTGGCTTTGTAGGTAAGCATTAGTGATTTAAATCTAATGTGAGCAGCTACAGGAAGCCAATGGAGAGAACGTAGCAGTGGAGTGGTATGGGAAAATTTGGGAAGGTTGAAAACAAGCCGTGCAGCTGCATTCTGGATCAGTTGCAGAGGTCGAATTGCACTCAAAGGTAGACCTGACAGGAGTGATGATAAGCAGAGCTGTTTCTTAAAATTTTGTGGGCTGTGATGATAAACAGTGCTGTCTGTTGTGCTGTTAAGGGCTGTGAAAAACAACAGTGTACAGCCTGTTGCTGTTATGGAATTTGTAATCAGCACCTGGAAATCATTTAATAAAAAAAATGTTGAATCAATGCCAGTAATGTTTAAATTTG
The DNA here is from genome assembly GCA_039654325.1 of Tandanus tandanus. Taxonomy (NCBI): domain Eukaryota; kingdom Metazoa; phylum Chordata; class Actinopteri; order Siluriformes; family Plotosidae; genus Tandanus; species Tandanus tandanus. Next base: position 15,005,628 of record JBCNYH010000022.1, on the reverse strand, counting down.
TGATTGTAGTGAGGATAATAAATTCATTTCATGCATTATACTGTTCATCCCTTAAAAATATATATTATCCTTATTCTCAGATCCATAATGGTTTCAGGAAGGAAAGGGAGATTTTAGGATTGTGGCTCTTGCAAAATAATAATAATAAAAATAATCATTATAATAATTTGTCAGCGTGGTTCCTGAATAGAGTAAGGTTGAGTACCACTGGACTAGAGAATGGACTTTAGGAGAGCCTGGGGAGGGACTAGGAAATGGACCGGAAAGCCTTTTAGGAGGACGTGGACCAAAGAGCGCCATATTATTTTGTGTAGGTCGACTTGAGATTTACTAATTTTCTTTAATAAGGAAAGTATCTGCTATGGAAAAAACACTGTAATATATCTTTGTTTTTTTGTTATATTCTTTGTCCTGTGAATTCCAGTTGGTGGAGCTCTGGGTAGGAATCAGGTCAGTCAGTCAAGAATTATCTCACATCTCATTGCTGCTCTTTGGGTCATGGAAAATATCATAAGAGAAATATTAATCTTCTGAAAATGTCATGCTGCTCCCAGGGGAGGGAAGTGATCAAGCCATCTGCACATGACAGACCTTTATCTTTAATCATTTTTTCAGCCTGTGTGTTTCACAGGAGACCTATACAAACCTGTTCAGCTCCTGGAGTTCCATCCTGGAGAACTGGATGTTGACCTACACTTGAGACATGGGGTCAGGGTGGCACAGTGGTGTAGTGGTTAGCACATCCGCTTTACAGCAAGGCGGTCATGATTTCGAGTCCTGATCTTGACAAGGATGTTTCTATGTGGAGTTTGCAGTTCTCTTTCTGCTTGCGTGGGTTTCCTCAGGGTAATCCGGTTTCCTCCCACAGTCCAAAGACATGCACATTAGGCTAATTGTCTGCTCCAAATTGCCTTTGAGTGTGAATGGTTGTAAAAGCTAGCTTAAAGCGATCTGTTGCACATCTACAATAATGTAATGGCACAGATGCAATCAGCCCCAAGATTCTCAAAATTGTATACACTTCTAGACATTACTTATTTGCCGAATCACTTTATTCTACTAAGGTCGTGGGGAGGCTGGAGTCAGTCTCACTCTGGGCGAAGGTGGGGTACACACTGAACCGCCAATGCATCATAGAGCCAACACAAACACAACTATACACCCTCAGACACACACTCATACCCAGGGGCAATTTGGAACAACCAATTAGCCTAATGTGCATGTCTTTGGCTCTGGGAGGAAGCCGGACTACCTGGAGGAAACCCATGCAAGCACAAGGAGACCATGTAAACTCCACTCAGAAATGTCCTCACAAAGGACTCCTGCCCAGTAGCTTCTTGCTGTGAGGTGGAAGTGCTAATCACTACGGCACCATGTCACTGATTTCTAGACAGCAAGGAGAAAAACATCTAGGTCCGACTCTACCTCCTCACTCTTTCTCTCTCTCTGTTTCTCTCTGGAGTAGTGCTGTGCCATGTCATGTTTCGTTTCCTTTCTGCTCTATTTCATCATCTCTGCTCTCGAATTAGTTTCAAATCACAATTTACTTTTTTTCATGTGAGGGAAATGAATCAATGTGAGATCATTCCTGCCTTTTGAGTGTCTTTAATCAGATTTATGCCTTGAACGATTCTAAAAGGGCTGTACAATCACTGCTTGATTTTACACGAGTTTTCATTTCATGCTGGGAGCCCTGCTGCTGGTGATAATGATGATGATGATGATGATGATGATGGTTGTTTCATTACAATATCTTTTTTAAATACTGTACTCATTAATTCGATCTCATGCTGAAGTCGAATGAAGTACACCAACGTCATTTAAGCTCACTCTATCCTGCCAGCAGTAACAGATCCTGTTAAAAATAGTAAATAGTTTAGGAGATTATACCAGACCAAAAAAAAAAAAATCATATTTATATTCTGTTCACTGGAAATGAGCTTTGTGTTATTTTAGAGTGTTAACAGTAAGGATGAGCGTGAAAGTTTACATCTCATTTTGTAGAGTGGGAGGACATCGTATGTAGTGTATCATGGGGTGCTAATATTTCTGCATTTGTTTAATTTCTTTATTTTCTGAAGGACAGATGACACTCAAAGTCACTTTAATGTCATGTACATGTTCTCATTTGGTAGCTCCACCCCCTTGCTCCAATACCAAGATCAAGTGCATCACCGAGGTTGTCAATCACTTTATTCTCAAGCGTATGCATGCCTTCTTTCTTTATATTAAAGAGGAGCTTTAGAAAGTGATTTCTGAATGATTTTTTAATTGTGTGAATACAGTATATAAGTCTACTATTAGGGTTGAGGGGAGGCGGGAGCCTATTGCAGCCTGACACTGGGCGAAGGTGGGGTACACCCTGAACAGCTCTTACTGCACCCTTCTTGTTTGGATAACTGTCATGTGATCTGGAGGGACCTCCTCGACAGGTGCGAATCAGGAGACAATAGATAAATAGAATGTAAAAAAAAAAAGTCTTGATGTGGGCAGAGCTAGTGTCAGCTTCACTGTTTTTTAGTCACTGTTTTTAACACTCTAAAAAGATGAAGATTAAACACCATCATGGAGAATTTTGCTCAAAGTAAAAGGGTAAGTTCACTGGTTTTCTCTGGATTTTAATCTTTTTTAAATTTATTAACAAAGAGAAAGAATTAATAGAGGCTGTTGAGGGAATCCATGTTTATAGCTGCTACAACCTAAGTGAAAACAGGAAAGAATTTCTTTTGCGTATCTATAATATAACTAAATTGAATAAACCTTCAAACTAGGGGTGAGTGTGAGTGTAAATGGTTGTGTGGGTGTTGCCCTGTGATTTGCTAGTGAGCTGTTCAGGCCTTCACCCAGTGTCGGCTGAGATAGGCACCAGCCTTCCAGCAACTGTAGTCGGATTAAGCGGTTTGGGAAATGAGCGAGTGAGTAAACTCAGTTTCATACCTGATTGTTCTACTACAATGACAAAACATACAGCATTTTATTTCACTGTTCACTGTTTAAATACAGTAAAATACAGGAGTGACAACACACACACACACAAACACACACACACACACACACATGCATACACACATATTTCATATACACTACATCAAAATAGACAGCAGCTGTTGCCATGTCAACGCAGAGAAAACAAGTCTCCATGGGGAAGAAGAACGAGAGGATGTGTGTATGTGTGTGTGTGTGTGTGTGTGTGTGTGTGTGTGTGTTGTTGTTGTAGTTGTTATTGTTGTTGTTGTTCATTAGGTATAATCTTCAGGCCAACAGGCTACAAAGTACATTCTTTTGAATCAGTGAATATTTATTATAATTAGATGATTCATATTTAAATATCACCTGCCTCCGGTGGGTTTAACAAGACAAGCGCTGGAGCACCAGCTCTCATTTGTATGCTCATTGATCTAATCCTCATTAGCTGTTTACACAGCATACACTTCTAGGCACATCTGGACACTCTGTAATTTTTATTCTGGAGCATGGAGACGAGTCAGAACATCGTCCTCTACTGACCACTTGAAGACACTGCACATAGAGAGGGCTTAGCCATCATCACTGTGAGAGAGAGAGAGAGAGAGAGAGAGAGAGAGAGAGAGAGAGAGAGAGAATGCCCAATAAGGACAAAGAAAGAAAGAAAGAACCGAAGGAGAGGGAGACAACAGATGGAGGAAGACAGGGTGGGACAGATAGAAACTGACAGAGAGGGAGAAAAAATTGAAAAGAGAGAAGGATAGAGAGGGGATACAAATAGAAATAAACAGACAGAGAGAGGACAAAGACATGGACAATGTGGGAGAGAGAGAGAGAGAGAGAGAGAGAGAGAGAGAGAGAGAGAGAGAGAGAGAGAGAGAGAGAGAGAGATCGAGACAAAGACAGGAAAAGGGAGAGAACTTCATATGTCACCAACATGTCACTTCATATCTCACCAACTCCCAGTCACTAAACAACAAGATGGATGAGTTACAACTGCGATTTAATTCACGCTGCATGGATTACTGTGTAACGGTAATTTCTGAGACTTGGTTGGACACTTTCACCCTGGACGCTGCGATTGAGCTCGCAGGCCATGCCACCTTCAGAGCGGACAGAATTAGCACATTCGGTAAGAAACGCGGAGCAAGCTTGTGTGTTTATATTAACAACAGCTGGTGCTCCAACGCCATAATCAAAGATATTCACTGCTGTCCGGACATACAGTATCTGATGGTACAGTGTAGACCTTTCTATCTGCCGAGAGAACTTACATCCGCAGTTTATATGCCACCCCAAGCTAATGCTAAGCTAGCCATGGAGCTGCTACAACACTCCATTAACAAACAGCTAGCCGCGCAGCCGGACAGTGTTATAATCACGGCAGGAGATTTTAATCATGCAAACCTGAAGTCTGTCCTGCCTAGATTCTACAAAAATGTGAGTTTTCCGACGAGGGAAAAAAACACACTGGACCAGGTCTACACCAACATTCCAGATGCTTATAAAGACATTCCACTGCCACATCTCAGACTCTCAGATCACCTCTTTTTGTCCCTGATTCCTGCTTATAAACCTTAAATCTGTAGCCAAAGACCATCTGTTAAAACACTTCAGGTGTGGACTGAGGAAGCCACCGCAGCTCTACAGGATTATTTTGAGTCTACAGACTGAGAAATATTCACAGAGGAGACGTACCTGGAGGGTCACACATCAGCTGTGCTCTCCTACATAAATTACTGCACTGAGAATGTGACCACAACAAGGACTGTTAAAGTGTTCCTGAACCAGAAACCATGATTCAACAGTGAGGTGCGCACCCTGCTTAGAGCATGGGATGATGCCTTTAAGTCAGGAGACCAGCAAGGTTACAAAGAGGCACGCCGGGCCCTGCGAAGAGGCATAAAAAAAGCCAAGCGCAAATATAAACAACTCATCGAGGAGCACTTCGACGATAACAACACCAGGAATATGTGGAAGGGAATCAAGACACTGGCTACAAGGACACACACACACACATCATCGGACTCCTCGGACAGCACCCTACCGGACACCCTGAACCAGTTCTTTGCTCTCTTCGACCAACACAACAGAGAGGCGCGCACCTGCCCTGCTCTTCCAGAGAGGGGCGACGACCTCATCCAGCTGCAGCAGTACCAGATCAGAGTCACCCTTCGCAGAGGCAACGCGAGGAAAGCTACTGGTCCAGATGGAGTAACAGGAAGGGTACTTAAACATGCACAGATAAACTAGCCACCATCATTCCTGTGCCAAAGAAGAGCACAGGGAGCTGATAGAATAACTATAACCCAGTTGCCCTAACCCCCATCATCACCAAATGTTTCAAGAGACTTGTTTTGTCTCACATTAAGGCTGCCATCCTTGCTGATCTTGATCCACATCAGTTTGCATACAGAACAAACAGGTCAACAGAGGATGCCATCAATACAGCCCTCCACACAGCCCTCACACACTTGAACAGCTGTAACTCCTATGTAAGGAGTTCATAGACTTCAGCTCCACTTTCAATACAGTTCTACCACATAAACTGGTTCAGAAGCTTCGGGAGCTCACTGTGCACCTGGATACTGGACTTTCTTAGCAACAGACCTCAGAATGTCAGGATAGAAGACCACTTCTCCTCCACTCTCATCCTGAACACCGGAACAACACAGGGGTGTGTCCTCAGCCCCCTCCTCTTCTCCCTCTTCACACAAAATTGTTCCCCCATTCACACCAACAACACCATCGTCAAATTCACAGACGATCCCACCGTTATAGGTCTGATAACAGATAACAACGAGTCAGCCTACAGGAGGGAGGCATCTGCGGCGATGGTGCGACAACAATAACCTGGACCTTAACACATCCAAGACAAAGGAGATGATAATGGCCTTCAGGAGATCTTAGCAAACTCAGCACTCTGCCCTCTATATTGATGGAGAGGAGGTAGAGAGGGTGGAGTGCTTCACGTTTCTTGGAGTCCACATCTCTGTTGACTTCTCCTGGACCACAAACATCTCTCACCAGGTGGGAAAGGCAGAACAAAGGATGTACTTTCTCAGGAAATTCTGACAAGCCCGCCTACCCCGACCCCTACTGACAAACTTTTACCACTCCGCCATTGAGAGCCTCCTGACCTACTGCTGTACAGTGTCGTTCAACAGCTGTACTGCAGAGGACAGAAAAGCCCTGCAGCGTGTGGTGAGGACGGCAGAGCGGGTAATTGGAACTACACTACCCCCCGTCAGTGACATGACTTTCTATCTATCTATCTATCTATCTATCTATCTATCTATCTATCTATCTATCTATCTATCTATTTATCTAGATAGATAGATAGATAGATAGATAGATAGATAGATAGATAGATAGATAGATATCCAGCACAGTGGAAAAAAACAGGTTTTTTATCTCATAAAGCTGAGATATGTGTGTGTGTGTGTGTGTGTGTGTGTGTGTGTGTGTGTGTGTGTGTGTGTGTGTGATTGTGTGTGTGTGTGTGTGTGTGTGTGTGTGTGTGATGTAAGACATCAGAACACACAGATGTAAAGCTGAGATCAGAGCTACGTGAGCTTTAAAACCATACAGCGATTAATCTAACTCGATGTTCTCTCTTGCTTTTTTTCTGTTGCATCAGAGAGAAATATTTCTGGTTCGTCTCTTTATAGCACAGTGTACTATCCACTGAATAGGAAACAACCTCACACTGTTGTGTTTTAGTTGCCTTTAAACATTAAGGGAGCAAAGCCTGCACTCCAAATCATTTCCATGTGTACATGTATTTAAATATTGGCACCCCTGGGTTTGTTTGTTGGTTATATATCGAGTATCTGTTATCATAAAGATGCAGCTCATTTGAATGGATGTTTATTATATATATATACCTTGTTTATTATAAATATATCCATGTTGTTAGTGAACGTGATCATGTGACTTGCATGCTTTCTATATAATTTAACTATATAATTTAACTGTGCATTGTGCTGATTGTGACCTCTAGTGTTCAAAGTGGGAAACTGATGTATAAAAAATAAATACCTCAAAAACAAACATGATTCAAACAATCATGATGTCTCATTTGCATTTTGATTGGAGCTTCATAAGTAATGCTAGATTTTCTGCAACCACAAAGTACCACAAAGTATGTTTTGTGCATATAAAAACCGTAACAACATGTGTACAGACAGACGTTGGACAAAACTGTGTGTATTACTGATTTAATGATATGCAAATAAGACAAAGGTGCTAACAAACAGTCTATAGCTAGAGCTTTCCCTTGCGATTAGTGTGTGGAGCAGCCATCTTGTATTCTTTCTTTCTAATTGGCTATTTCAAATTGCCCCCGGTGTGGATGTGAGTGTGAATTGTTGTGTGTGTTACCCTGTGATGGCCTGGTGAGCTGTTTAGGGTGTACTCCACCTTCGCCCAGTGTCAGCAAAGATAGGGTCCAGGCTCCTAATAGTAACCCTAATAGTAGGATTATACACTGTATTTGCACATTAGAGAAATCATTTATAAATCAGTTTCTTTAGGATAATTGGATCTTCCAAACTGCCCCTAGTTGTGACTGTGAGTATAAATGATTGTGTGTGTGTGTGTGTGTGTGTGTGTGTGTGTGTGTGTGTGTGTGTGTGTGTGTGTTGATCTGTGATGGCCTGGCGAGTTGTTCAGGGTGCACCCGGCCTTCACCAAGTGTGAGATGGGCTCAGCCTCTATGTAACACTAGTAGGATTAAGCAGTGTAATGATAAATAGTATAATATACAGTGTAATATAATAATCCAGATAATCATCTTCATCATTGTCATCTTCATCATCAACATAATCATTGTTGTCATTGTTATCATCCTCATGTTCACAGAGGCTGAAAAAACTGAACAAATAAAGAAAGACCTGGAAATATTTTCCATAATTATAAAAACACTGTATGGAGAGGAAATCTGCGTAGAAATATTTCATATGAAAATGGAAACACAGCGTAATCTTTACACACACACACACACACACACACACACACACACACACACACACACACACACACACAACAGTACCCACAGATATTTCAGGAATAAATCCCACACGCCAGCATGGAAAACTAATCCCGTCTGAGTAAAGCTTGCTGCCTGTCCAAAAACAAGTGTGTGCTCACTAAAAAGAGCAAGATGTGGAATAAAACAGAAGATGAGAGGAAATGAGTTGAGTGTCAAAAGAGTGAAATAAAGTGTGTAATGAGAGATAGAGAGAAAGAGAGAGAGAGGGATAGAGAGACAGAGGGAGAAAGAAAGGGAGAGAGAGAGAGAGAGGGAGGGAGGGAAAGAGAGAGAGGGAGGGTGAGAGAGAGGGAGGGAGGGAGAGAAAGAGGGAGAGGGAGAGGGAGGGAGGGAGAGAGAGAGGGAGAGTGAAAGAGGGAGAGAGGTAGGGAGGGAGGGAGGAAGAGAAAGAGAGAGAGGGAGAGAAAGAGAGAGAGAGAGAGAGAGAGAGAGAGAGTAATGAGCTCCTGAGGGAAAATAGACATGACTGATGTGGAAGATTCTAGCATACTTTTTCTATACACACACACACACACACACACACACACACACACACACACAGAACCCTCATGGACATTTCATGCTAATGGACAGACTTTCCCATCATACACATGCCTGTTCTCTTGATACTATTTACCACATTCTCATCTTCCTTTCTTTTTTCAATCCGTTCTTATTTCCCACACAACCCTCCTCCTCATCCTAGTCCGGATCCCTCTGCTCCTTCCCCTCCTCTTTCCTCTTCTCCCTTCCCTCTCCTCCTCCTCCTTCCATCTCCTCCTTCTCTTCCATTCCTCCTCTCTTTGTTCTACTCCACCCACTCCTCCTCTTCTTCCCCTTCATTTTCACCTTCCTCCTTCCTCTACTCCTCCTCCCTCTCCTTCTACTTTTTCCTCTCCTCCTCCCACATATTATCTTACTTTGTACTCCTGTACTCTGTACTCCTACTCCTCTCTCTCCTCCTCCTCCCCGTCTCCTCCTCCATTTCCTCCACCTCTTTCTTCCTCCATCTCCTCCCTCTTCTCCACCTCGCCCTCTCCTTCTACTCCACCTCCCTCTCCTCATCTACCTCCACCCTTTCCTCCCCCTTCTTCTCCTCCACCCTTTCCCTCTCCTTCTTCTCTTCATTCTCCTCCTCCATCTCCTTTCCCTCCCTCTACTGCTCCTCCTCTTTTTAACTCTGTGTTACATTGCAGATTAATCTGAAATTATTTTAGCGGAATAAAGATTCATTTAGGAGAGTGAATGAGTCACATGCTGTAACATTGTGATGACATGAGCTTTTAATCTCACACACACACACACACACACACACACACACACACACACACACACACACACACACACACACACACACA
>JBCNYH010000022.1:14971231-14985692 GCA_039654325.1 Tandanus tandanus | reverse complement strand
AAAAAAAAAAAAAAAAGACAAAAAGGGGGGGGAAAGAAAAAAAAGAAAAAGGGGACAAAAAAAAGAAAAAAGGGAAAAAAAAAAAAAAAAAAAAAAAAAAAAAAAAAAAGAGGTCAATCACACTAAAAAAAACTATAAGGAGGAACATAAAACAAATGGAATAAACAGATGGATGGATGGATAAAGGGATGGATGGATGAAGTGGTGTGTGTTAGCTCTGAGGTGAGGTGAAAGTTTGCTTGGGGTTAAATTGCATTTAGACACCACCTTGCTGATGTCACCACTGTCAGACACGGCGCTCTCAGGGTGGGCGGGGTTTATCTGTGGAACATAAATGGTAAGTATAAAAGGCAACTGTCACTCAAAGCATGTCACATCCATCATGTTTTTACGAAGAGGCGAAGCACCGAATCCACACACATAAGCAAAAATAAATAAATAATTATCGAAATCAATATGGGTGATGATTTTCAAAGCACATTCTTTAAAGGTTTTGTCCAGTCCAGTCTCTTTATTATCGGTATGAAATATTTTAAAAACAGCTAATTATGTTTTATACTAATTAGTATTGCTTTAATCAGCTCTACTACAAAGAAGCATATCAGAGAATAAGCTTTAAACAGGCGACACCCAATTCATTAAAAACATCCAGAGACCATCTGGACACAAACATCTAAAAAATGACAATGTAAATGAGCAGATTTAGCCATCGCGCATAATGAGAGAGAGAGAGAGAGAGAGAGAGAGAAAGAGAGACACGCGATGAGGAAGTTAATTGTCAGAATGCAGCGAGCACCTCGGACCGTGCAGCAACAGCACTCTCTGCTGGAGAGATGGTGCCACTGCGGGATTCAGGGGAACCAGAGAAACACACTTTACGCAAAAACAGAGGTGAGCTCCTCTTCTAAAGTCTACAGACAAACACAGAGACAGGACAACAAAGAGGGAAAGGTGGAGGACAGGAAAAGAGGGAGAGGAGGAAAAAAAAAAGAAAAAGAGCAAAAAGAAAGACGCAGTTATTTGGGTCAATAAATTGTCTTGTAGTAGTGAGCCGATGTGACTGGACTTCAGCATGTTCGTAAAATAAACACTGTCGTCTCCGAATAAACTTCAGTCCAGATTTGCCTCGAGCTCCAGGATTAAACCAGTTGGGCCCGTACTGTTTGAGAGAACCTAATGCTGTCCTGATGCTGCATCGAAGCCAGGTTTTAAAGTGATGCTCTATACACAAGTGTACTCTGAATTTGTCGTTTCATTTCACAGATACATGACTACAGTGGACAAAACTAAAATACATGACAGTTTACAGAGAACCACAACAACATAGCCATTAAAATCCCAGGGAACAACGTGTGACACATTAAAATGCTGCCATAAACAAAATAAAACATGACAAAATGCCTGTAAACGGCACCGGTTGTGGGCGTGGCCTAACATTCAAATGACTAGCTTGATTGACAGCCCTCTGATTTTCAGCTTGCAAGCAACCAAAAACACAGATATGAGTCAGGACTGCTGAGCCTTCATGTTATACAAGTGATGCACTAATCCCATCTGCTGTAGCCTACGTTAGCTTATGCAAGATTAGCCCCACCCATTTTGCATAGAAACCCAAGAAATGTCACCGGTTAGTCAGGATTTGCAGATTGTGCACAAGCGCATCATGGAACATTTCGAGGGGATTATAGTTCCCTGGGATGTCATGACTGTGAAAGGAAATCGCTTTCATGAAGCAGCCTTTAAACCCATTAAAAGGAGCCAAAAATAGAACCCGGAAAAACGACGAGAGACCTGAACGTAAACCCAGAGAACCATTTGAGTCAGGAGAAGGAAGGTGCAGAACAACCAGGTGAAAAAAGAGCACAGAGAGAACCAAGCTGTGGAGTGAAGATGGAGAGGGTGATCACTGTCGCATGAAACAAAGTCTTTCATTTGTACGACACTACAAACACAGGCACCGAAAATCACCACAAAGCAACATGAAAGCAGTAAATACAAATACAGTCTAAACAGTTACAGTGAAAAGATCAAGAAAATAAAGCAGAAAACAATATTTTAAAAAATCCATTATAAAATCATGCATAGAAAACAGTGGGAAATTTACACCCAACACCAAGCACCAATCAGATTGCATGACTTGCCCAGAAGGACGAATAAGATGCAGATCATCAGCTGCAGAACACAGTTTGGAGAAAGCTACCCTTTTTGCTAAGCCCAGATCATAGTGAACATGAAAGAACATCCACATGGAAGACAACTAGAGACTTCAAGCATGGACCACAGCTGGACTCTGATTGGTAAAGGGACTAGAGTTTGAGGATGAGAACTGTCAGGGGAGACGACCACTAAGGGGATACAACTGGGGGACAGTGAATGCTGGCAGAATGACAACTGAGGACAGTGTCTTTTGGAGGGGACAATGACTGAGAGGGTGATGTATCTGTTGGGAGTATAACTGTTAAGGGGACGGTCTCGGGGAGAGTGACTGTCAAGAGGACAATTGTGGGGACGGTGACTGTTGCAGGGACGGTCTCAGGGATGGTTGAGGGGACAGTGGCTGTCGAGGGGATGGTGAAGAGTACGATGACTGTCGAGGGGACGGTCAAATTGGACGGTGAAATGATGGCGAACAACTGCTGAAGAAACAATAACTATTGAGGGAACAGGGACAGTAGGTTGAACAGCAGTTGGTGGGATGGTGACTGTTGGAGTGAAGACTACTAGGGAGGCAGCCGTTTCTCAGCAGGATGACCGCTGGAAAGATTATTAGCAGAAACACGGCATTTGGTAGGGGTGCTACTGTTGGCGACTAACAACTGATGGGCGAGGACTATGGGGTGAGAATTAGGGGACTTCATCTGTTGGGAGGGACAGTGACTAAATGAATGGAAGACTGTTGTGGAGTAAGTTGACTGTTGAGGAATGGATTTGGATACAAGTCTGTGTTAAGACTCCTTGCAGGACTGAGTCATAAATTCTGCCTACTGTATCAAAGCATTTATAACGCAGAATGCCAACAGGGTACAATGTCAAGAAGAGGCTGGTTGCTGCAGTCCTCCATGCTGAAAGTCCCTAATGTCAGAGTCACCAAGTCGTCCATTGCTGATTAAACATGGAGGACTGGCTTTGGTTCATGAGGCAGTCAGGATTATTTAAGAAAGGTCTTATGGTGGAGTTATAGACAAGTGAGCATTATAGTCTTACAAGGTTTTTATCATATTAAAGCCAATAAAAATATTAAATCTCAGGCACTAGAGAAATGAGATAAACAAGTCCAACTGCCACATAAAAAAAAAAAAGAGAGAGAGAGAAAGACGGCAGAGTGAGTGCTGCATGCAGGCGTGCCGGCTTGCAGGGTCTTTGGCATGAATCCTGGCGCAGAAGCACACGTACCCCTGGGACGGGCGGACGTAGGCTGGTGGTGGCGGGGCTGCCCGTCAGACGCTTTTCCCACTGACTGGGTCGAGGCTCTGGAGCCGCCTCCATAAAACTTCGCTTTAGCTCGCTAATGCTAGCCTGATGCCTCAAAACATCTTCCTGAGTCTTATCCAGATCCTATTGCCACAGCGATCGGTGGACAGGGAAGGGGAATCAACATCCATGTCATTAGTGTAAGAATACAGTCATGGAGCAGAGTGTGTGCCAAGCCTCACTGCTGGAACATCAGGAGCCGACAGGATCTAACAAATGAAGGGCTGGGAGCCACAGTGGTCTAACCCACAAAAATGACAAATAAGATAAAAGTCGTAATTTTACAGATGTGAAAAGTCTTTCTTTATCCCTCTTTATCCATATTTACCAGAATCTAGGCTTCGTACTCTACTTCTTTTCATTACTTTGTTAATATTCTCTTTATACTTTCATTCTGAAATATTCATTCTGTCTGAATTTTTTTTTCACATCTTGATTTCTTTATTTTTGATTTCTTGAATCCTTTACTCATTCTTAATTTCTTCATCATTTCCATTTCTTCTTTAACACTAGCTAATTTGCTAAATAGTTGAACTCTGTTACTGCTTTCAGTTACACAATAACAGTTTACATACCTTTAGCTAACGTACTAAATTCCCTCTACAATCTGTTAACGCAATAAAAAAAAAATCTTAGCTAATATATTTTTATAAACTTAAGAACTGAAGCATAAATGACAAACAAATATTTCACGATTGGCCAATTTATAAATTTAACATAAGCCCCACCCCTTTTGGAAGTGTCCATCAGTGTGTATTGTGCAGCAGTGAGCCGAGGCTTTACAGGTTTTATTTTTCTCGGGGTTGTTGTTGAAACACTCAACAGTGAAACACACACAGAGGCTACGCAGGTAAAGGCTGTGTTTCAATCCATTTCTACATTCGACCATCCCTCAGAAGCACAGTGCACGCATCACCTCACATTTAATCTGCATGTTTTTCCTTTTATTTTATTTATCCTTTAAATATTGCTTAAATTAGTGCATTCTTTATTATTCATCTTCTTTTCTTGAATTCTTTTATCTAAAACTTTCCTTTAATTTTTACATTTCTGTTGATCACTTTTTCTTCATTCCCTTTTTTTAAAGTTTCTTTCCATCAATTTTTAATTTAGATTTTTGATCTATATTTCCCCATGTCCCATTTAATTTAGAAAACTTTTCCACCTTTCTTCCCCTCATAAGAAATATGATTTTACATTTAACAATGTTTATTTTATTTATACAATTGAAATGAAGTCAAGTTGAGTTTACTGGAATTTTACAATCAACAGAATCATATACTGTAGCTTTTTTTTTTTTTTTTTTTTTAGCATGAATAATTATTTTCTGTGTGTGTTTCACTCAGGATCAACTCAATCATCAATGTTTCGCACACACACAATTCAAAGCAGAAAAAGGATTAGTGTAGTTAGAAAAAAAAAAACCCATTTCATTTTATACATTTCACACACATACATCGATTACAGCATGCACAAGAGTGCACACCCACCCACCCACACACACACACACACAGAATGAGAGTGAAGGGCAGCTCAGACGAGCGAGAGCACACAGCACAAACTCTAGATTCTGATTTTCTTCAGAGTGTAAATTCATTTTAAAGTAATTATTACCCCCCTTCTCTCACAGTGATACGAACCTCCAGCATTAGATTGCTATGTCTGACATAAATATTCTCTCCCTGCACTCTCAGCTTGCTCTGCAAAGTCAAAAACAAAAAGCAGACAAAATAAAAAATAAAATAAAAGGTCGGCATGAATGAGAAAGAAAAAGGAACAAAGTAAAAGTGTGTGAGTGAACAATCCAAACCCAAATGCCATTTAAAAACCCGCCAAAACCGTCTGCGTGTGTGTTACTACTCAATTGCACTTTCAAATTTAAAGGCCATGACATCTTTTTACCTTGAAACAAAAACACACAAACACAAATTTCTTCAGCAGTTTCAGTGAAACAATAATCAAATATATTTCCTACTGAATATTACATCATACTGTAATATTTCAGTGGTTTATGGCTTTGGAAACTATAATAAAATAGTACATTGGGGCAGCTGTGGCTTAGAAAAGCAGGTTTGGGACCAAAAGGTCACTGGTTTGCTTACCAAACCAGCAGGAAAAATGTGTGACGGCAGGGGGAGTGAGCAGCACCTTCCCTTCCTCTACCGTCAGGGCTGAAGTGGCCTTGAGCAAGGCACCTAACCCCCAACTGCTCTCTGGGCACCCCCAATGTGTGGTAGCCCACTGCTGAGTGTGTGTGTGTGTGTGTGTGTGTGTGTGTGTGCGCGCTCACTTTGGATGGGTTAAATGCAGAAGCCAAACTTCTGTTGCAGGATTAATACAGTATATCAAAATCAAAACAACAAAAAAAAAAAAAAAACAACAAATAACAACAATGTTTGCCAATAAATAAATAAATATACAATTAAAAACAAAACAAAAAAATACATGAAATAACAAAAAAAAAAAAAAAAAGAAAAATTAGATTTTGTTTGTGACTTCTTCGTGCCACGATTATTAAATGATTAACAAGCTAAAAACCTTTAAACATCAAGTGACGAATGGAGAAAAAAAGGCAAAAGTAAGAAAGGTTTGATTGTACCAGTGTGTGAATCATGGTTTTTTTATTGTGATTTGTTGTGTAATTTATTAAGACGACATGTCAGTGGCTTTAATGTACACAACTATAATTTAAGCCAAAAAGGATATGTTTTACCTTAGGTTTGTTTGTGTGATTGTTAGCAGGACAAACCCAAAATCTTTGTGTGGATTTTTGATGCATTTTTATTTACCAGAGGTAGGGATTTGGAAAAGGACTCCATTAGATTTGGAGATGATCAGGATCACATAATGGATCCAGAAACTTTTTAAAGGATTCTTTAACATTGTAAAATCATCTTTCCTAAGTGACATCTTGTCGGCTAAGTAACGGTTTGGACGGGTTTCTGTTTGATTTCACAATAAAGCGGCGAACAAAACATCAACATCATCCATAAACCAAAACAAAAACAAGTTGGGGAAAAAAAAAATAAAAAAATTTCACAATCACACCATGACTTTAAAACCAAGAACCAAGAACCGAACCCCACATGGATGAAAAAAAAGAAAACGGAATGAAACAAGCGTTTTAAAGCGTTCAGCACGGGCATAAATGAACCTTGGTTTCAGAGGAATCAGCGCCGTGTGGTTCAGTCTGGGAGCACGATTGGAGGAAGAAAACGTTAGAGAGTCAGTCATTCATTTCACCTCAGAATTGCAGATTATATACACAAACATAAATATGTATAGAGACAGAGAGAGAGATGCATGCTGGGAACATGAGCTGCAGACCTCAGCTACAGGTTCGGCGCTGACTTCTGCGACTGTGCCCTCCTCAGGCTCCGCCCCTTCTTCCACCTGTGGAATCTGATTGGTGGAAATGATGTACGATTCAATCAGAAGAAAAAAAAAAAAAAAAGTGAAATGGATGGGAAGGCCTGACATTTCCATAAAAATGAGGTGCGTGACATTATGAGGAGGAAAAAAAAGGAATCGAGCTCAGGGAGTCACTAATCAGTGATTAGGGGCGGGGCAAGGGATCCAACAGTGGTAGTTATTTTCCGCACTTTCCTGGGCATAGGATTATTTACTGGGAAATAAACAACATCTATTCAACCTACAGACCAAGTACAGGAGCTCAAAATGTTTTGCAGTTACATGGAGCTACAGAAAGAAAAGTTTGAACAAAAATTAAGCGTACGCAGTCCGAGGTGTTTGATTTCTGATAGGGTTAATGTAGCAAGTATTCAATGTCTACAGAAAATCTTATTAGGATTTAAAACAGTTATAAAACTACAATCAACTTTACCTTGTAGCTAAGCGCTACGACGTAAGCTGTGTAGCTAAGCGCTAGGATGTTTGCTATAACTCCACCCCCCCAGCCTCCATCTTTCGAAGTTTGAAGTGATGTAGCATGCTGCTGCTTCTATCCGCAAATGTGTATCAAAATTTAGAGACGTTACTACAAACGATTTAGGGGATAGAACAATTCAAACCCGAATTCAGACAATAAGCAAATCCTGATGACACCAACTAACATCATTCGGTGTAAAGGAGACCTGTGACTGAACTGCAGGTTATTGTTCTCTGTGCGAGCTACAAGCTTCTTAAAACGTCGCATCAGAGGACGAGCCTCTTAAAATACTTTCTACGTCTACAGTGAGAGCAGTTTCAGTTATATGATTGCTAATGGGTTCACCGAGGCTCACAGGGCAGGAGCTATAAATAGCTGCCCTCAGGAATGCTGGGAAAATCGATTTGCAAGCAGGAAGAGGAGGAGGGATGCGTGCTATTTTTACAAAACTACCATACGAAGAAGCAATGAGGTTGTGGACTAATGGAGGGGGGAAAAAACAAAAAGGTCGAGGGTCGGTTTAGGCGGCCGGGTCACACGTCTCCTCTTGAGACGGTGCATCGGCGATGACCTCGGCAGCCCAGAAGCGGATATGGGCTTTGGGGTCAAGATAGCACAGTGACACTGCGAGAGGTAGTGCGAGTGCCAAGGAGAGCGCCACAGAGTGGCAGGCTGAGAAAAAGACGGCGAAAATGAGAAAGAAGGAAGGACATGGCAGGGTGATGGAGCCGTCCTCGTCCACCAAGTGCGCACCCTTAAACAAGGCCAGGAGGGAGGAGCCTGGATGTGGGTGGTGCTCGGTGGGAACACTGGAAGGAGGTGGAGCAAAAGCATACACGCCCTCTTCAGCACAGGGGGTGGGGTCCGGGTCATCAGGGTCGGATTCGGGTTCAGCAGGGAGGTCGGGTTCAAGGTAGGGGTCAGGGTCACGATCGAACTCGGGTTCGTCCTCTGAGACATCGGACAGGACGTCGAGCTCGGAGATGGTATCCAGGGTGGGAGGGAGGGACGACAGGGATGAGGAGGAAGGGAAGAATGGGAACATGACAAGCGACTAGGTAAACGAAGAGTGAGGAAGAGCGACAGAAAGATGAAAAGAAAAAAGGTGTATGATGAAAAGAAAAGTGGAAACAGCAGTATAGGAAGGAGAGGAGAGAAACACAGTATTAGTCAGACAGACAGCTAGAGGTCAAAGGTCACAGTGCAGAAGGGGATTGTAAAGGGACTGGAGAGGTGGGATGGGAATAAATGAAGGGGGAACAAGTGCGTGTTCATGACTTACATTCCCTTTTCCTCTCATCCTTTTTTGTTTCCTCACTTTCTCTCCCCTCTTCCCCCATCCCTTGTTTTTTTGCCCATCTTCATACTCTTCCATTCTTCCTCAATTTCTATTCCCTTCATCTTCTTGCGCTTAATCCGATGTCAGGTCGCGGGGCAGCAGCCTAAGCAGTAAGGTCCTGACGAGGCGTTCCCAGACCAGCCGAGAGACGTAGTCCCTCCAGCGTGTTCTGGGCCGACCCCGGGATCTCCTCCCGGTTGGACATGCCCGAAACACCACACCAGGGAGTCTATTCCTTTCTTTCTTAATTTTTCCTTCTTCCTTTCTCATTTCTTCTTAAATCCTACCTTCCTGTTCCCTTCTTTCTTCCATTCTCATAGCTTCATTTCCTGCTTTTTCCCCCTCTTCCTTTCTTAATTTCTTCCTTCCTTTCTCATCCCTTTATCAACTTCTTTTTTATGCCTCTCTTTTCCCTTCTTCCTTCTCTTATTTTTTTGCTCATCATTTCCTTCCTTTCTCTTTCTTTCCCTCTCTTTTTTTCCTTTCTCCCCCCTGTGCAAATACACGTCTAATATAATAAACACACAGCCTCACGGTGGAGACAGGTGAAAGAGAGAAGAAAGAAGGAGGAGAGAAAGAGAGAAAGAGAAAAATAAAGAAGTGAAAAGGAGTGAACAGCAGGAAGGGAAGTCAGGCGTGAGCTTGTAACGCTCCCTACACACTCGGATCAGCCAAGCTTTAGAAACCAGCTGTTTGTATCACATCTCCTGAGTGTGTGAGCGTACATCAGAACACATTGACACACTTTTCATTTGGAGACGCGAGGACCTAAACATGACATCCGAGATGGAAGCGGCAAACAGAGAGCATGATGGGAAACTCTGACTGAGTGGAATGACAGGGTAAGGAACTGGGTTGCATCATCGTCAGTTTCACATTTTATAAAACATACAGCATTAAAAAATAAAAAAGGAAATACAATCATCATCATCATCTCTGTCATGATTCCTTCCTTATTCTGCAAAGACAAAAGTGCGATTTGTAGACCAATGGATTAACTTTCTCACCTTAGAATCGGAGAGATCCAGGGCAGGGTCACGACCATTCTTATCAGGGGCATAGCCACGATCGCTCACTGGTGCTGCAAAGTGGAGGAAGGACAAACGTCACAACGAACAAACATTGAGATGCACATGGCGATTCAATTTAACACCGCCTTGACAAACATGTAGACAGTGTACACAATGTCTATCCAGATGTGTGGTATAGACGGTGTGCTCGGTGTTTATTGAGATGTGTGGTGTGCTACTGTGACAGATCGCCAGGTGGCGTTGTTTCTCTGTAATGCGTACTGCTGCTGTACAGATGCTGAAAAAATAATGAGGTCAGCGCTCAGAATCTGAGCTGTGACACAGATGAGCAGTCATGTGACACAGCCACGGCCAAATTCAGCAATCCATGTGTGTGTGTGTGTGTGTGTGTGTGTGTGTGTGTGTGTGTACTCGCTGTCACACCCAGCTGAGACCATATGTGTCAGTGTCATTCCCTAACACTTGGCCCACACTCCGACTAGTGTAGCATGAAGGCTGAATGATCTGATGTGGGAAAAACAGATGGATAAAAATTCCAAACAATTCTGTTCCGCAGTTTAAGAGGAAAAGTCGGAAATGTGTGCCGTTATGGAGAGACAGAATACACTCATTCTGTCTCACTTTATCCATCATCCTGAAATCAGGAAACACACTGCTTCTTATTTCCTGTGTGTCTGTATTTACAGTCTTCACACACACACACCCACACACACACACACACACACACTCACTCTGTATGTGCGTGTATGTGTGTGTGAGTGTTACCAGTGTCGAGGCTGCGTGAGCTGCGCTTGCTGGCTGTACGGATGAAGTGTGGAGCGGGTCGGTCGATCAGACCGCTGGCCTGCCGCGTCTGAGCCTGGGTTCTTCCGCTGTAACGGAACCTAGAACCAAGAGTCAGGAACTTCGACTTCACCGGCTGCTCTGGATTAGTCAACCTAAACATACACACGCAAAAAAGTTAGTCTAAGTAATGGAGAGTGAGAGCGTGTCAGTCTCAGTGAAGGGGCGTGGCCTGAGTGTGTCAGTCTTAGTAAAAGAGGTGTCGCCTGAGATTGTGTATCAATATCATTGAAAGAGGCGTGGCCTGAAAGTGTGCCAGTCTCAATGAAAGAGGCGTGACCCGATTGTGTCAGTCTCAGTGAAAGAGGCGTGGCCTGAGTGTGTCAGTCTCAGAGAAAGAGGCGTGGCCTGAGTGTGTCAGTCTCAGAGAAAGAGGCGTGGCCTGAGTGTGTGCTTTACCTGAAGAAGGTGTGATGCTCCACACAAACTTTCCAAACCCTCTTGGCAGCACGATAGTTGGGCAACTTAAAGCCCACTGTGCTCTCAAACTGCTCCGCCTGGCACACACACACACACACACACACACACACACACACACACACACACTCACTGTTACTTAGTCTGTATATATTCTTGTGTGTTTACACACACACTTTATGTATATGTTTGTACATATGCTTGTATATATATGCTTATATGTGTATACATACGTGTGCGTGTGTGTGAGCGTGCAAGCATGTGTGTGTGTGTGTGTGTGTGTGTATACACACACCTCTCCTGGTCTGATCTTGATGTAAAAGTTGCTGCGTTTATAAGAAATCTTAAGGATTTTGGGCCAGGCAAAGCGATTGATCCTCAGACGGTCTTTGTAAATCAGCAGACCATTAGCACACACTCCCAACATGATGTCCACACCGTCAGAGTCCTAACACACACACACACACACACACACACCCCCCCTTAAAAAGTGATGTACATTTACGAAGAGGTCATAACTGTGGTTCTGCTACAGAGATTTGTGGATTAAACCACAGAGACCAGACGGCTGTGTTCCAAACCACACACCAGGACGCGCTGGATGGGGAACTAATGTGTGGTTTGGGATGCAGCCCTGCTTCAGTGTTCCAGCTTCGGTTCATTTCCTTTTTCCGAATTAACAGAAATATCAACCTCATAAACCCATTATTTCATCACGCAGAGGAAACGAGCGTGTGTGTGTGTGTGCGCGCGCGCATGTGTGATAAGGGAACAGCAGGAAATCAATATCTCTGATGGATGGAACAGATTAACAAATGTAGGGATGCTGAGGGAAGCTTTTAACACACACACACTTTCCCCACATCCCTCCATCCTTCTCCCCATAAAAAAAAAAATATCACTCTCTCTCCTAACAGTATGGGGCCTATGCTGTAGTGGTTATCATCAACTGGGCTCATCATCGAGAGGTCATGGGTTCTAATCCCTGTTAGACCCCTGCTATGCTAAGACCCCTGGGCCAGGTCTTAACCTGTGCCTCTGTCGACCCAGCAGCATAACAGGTACCAGTAAAAAATACTGGGAAGGCAACCTGAACATCTAGTCGCTTCACACTACAGAAATTGGGATTGTCTCCAGCTGTAATGAGCCTCCAGGCTCAGGTGTAAAAAACGCACCAGACTCTCAACAGCCATATATCCATCCATCATTTTCTACATCCATCTCTCCCAGTCTTTCATCTCTCCTCCTTTTTCTACCTGCCCATTTCCCTCATTGTCTCATTCAAATGTCTCATTCTCTATATCCATCAATCTGCTTCATGACCTTAATCCATGTCTCTCTCCCAGTCACTCCAGTCCCTTCTCTCCTCCACCCATTTCAGTCCCTTCATTCATCTGCCCATCACTCTCCCATTCTCTCAATCCACCCATCCATCTATCCCTCTCACAAACTTTAGCCAACAACAGACAAACACACACCCTGTGTTATAATGGGTGGGGTTTACCTCTGTGCTATACATGTTATGGTGGGTAGGGCTTACATTCATGTTATGTTATGGTGGATGATTATTATACCTTGTGATGGGCGGGGCTTACATTAGAGTTCTACTTTGGAGCAGATGGGGTTTACCTAAATGTGTAGGCGGAGCTTACCTTTGCCTGATGAAGGTCGACACCGTACATGGAGAGCTTTTTGGCATTTTCCAAGAAATTAATATCAGCATGAGCTGGAGTCATTCCCCTACACACACACACACACACACACACACAGTTACCAACACAGAGCGACAGCAACACTACACAGACACTTGTGGCCTTTGGCAGACACCCTTAGCCACAGCAACTTATATTTTTATCTTGTTTATATAACTGAGCAATTGAGGGTTAAGGGCCTTGCTCAAGGGCCCAGCAGTGGTACCATTGTGGTACAGGGGCTTAAACCACCAACCCAGAGCCTTAACGACTGAACCTCCACTGCCTGACAGCTACAGAAAGTGAGGATTTTTTTTTCCAGTAAATCATATCTGTGTGTGTGTGTGTGTGTGTGTGTGAGAGTGTGAGAGAGTGAGTGAGAGAGAGAGAGTGAGAGACAGACAGACAGAGAAAAAGCAAGAGAGAGCGATAGAGAAAGAGACCTGTGGGACTTGTGCAGCTCAAGGACTTTGTCCTCGAGCTCTTTGGTGTGATCTTTAGCAAGCTGGAAGTCGGAGATGGAGTGGAGCGGCTGCTCAGCCGAGTCATGATCTCCGAGTTCGGACTGCAACGTGAAGGCGCTAAGCACAGCCAGTGTGACGAAAGAACATGGCAACCGACCCGACAGAATGTCCTGCCTCAACTGCAGACACACCAGATACCTGTCCACACACACACACACACACACACCTGACTAGATACTAAGTTTTTACATGGCATGTATGTCATGGTCATACCCATATCAGAGTGTGTCTCTGTGTGTCTGTGCATACCTGGTGATATCCTCGGTGAGCTGTGTGGGATCTGGAGGATAAAACTTCACATTGAATGCAAACTGCCACTGCAAATCTGGAGAAAAACCACACCACACTTATATATATATATATATACACACACACACACACACACACACACACACACACACACTACTATGCAAAGCTGGATTCTGATTGGTCGACAGTGTAGATGTGTGTCAATGTGCTTATTCTAAGATATTACCATTTCTATAGGGACAGTTCACTCACACATGGCAAATGCACCATCGCCATACAGATAAAAAATAAATAACATGGTGTGTGTCTGTATGTATGTGTGTTTGAGTGTGTCTTGCAGGGACATTTCTGTAGTGTTTATGGAAGGAGTCCCAAGTGTCAGATTTGCGACACTCATCTGAAAGCTTTCATAACCTGCAAACTCATCTAGATACGGATTTAACTTCGACAGATTCTGGTTGCTATGGAAACATTGCATGAACAGGACAGAATACTCCACTTACAAGATAAGATGGTTATTTCAGGAGCTGTTTTTAATAAATAATCATTGCATGATCATGCCTGCTAAGAATCTCAAAAGTGTGGGTGCTTTGATATGACATTTTGAACCTCCACCCTTTGGATTAGCAACCCAGAGCCTTAACCACTGAGCCACCACTGTCCATGATCCTCGTAAGCGTGAGGGCATGTGTGTGTGTGTGTGTGTGTGTGTGTGTGTGTGTGTTAAAGCTGCAGGTCATGTACAGTGCAGGAACTCACTTTCTTGTCTGCCCGGGGCAATCAGTTTTCACAGTGCAGACAAGAAAATGACAAACGATGAACACGGGCTGAATGTGTTCTTTTAGTCAGTAGTGTGTGTGAGTGTCACAGCTTCATAAAACGTCACACTTGTGCGTGTGTCGCTCTAATTACAGCAGACTAAAATAAAACTAATCAGAGAGAGAGAGAGAGAGAGAGAGAGAGAGAGAGAGAGAGAGAGAGAGAGAGAGAGAGAGAGAGAGAGAGAG